>JWZT01001836.1:554766-620237 GCA_000827895.1 Thelohanellus kitauei | reverse complement strand
GGAGGAGAGAAAGGAGCAGCAAAAAAAAAGCAAGGGGGGGGGGGAGAAGATGTAACGAATAAACACGATTATATTAGATGACCTTAGAGTATTTGATACGCAGCATCAGACAGGCGGCTGTGCGGTGCGCGTTACAAGATTAAATAAAATTAAGAGCACTCGTAATTTTATCATGCGCAAATCAAATTGAATCATGATTATTCGAAAAAAATATAGTAAACTGTTTAATCTTCAACTCTGTTAATTTTTCAGCACAACAAAAATTGACTCGAATAATGAATTTGATGAATATTCCGTAATATTAATTTCAATTATCGTTAGCAGAAAATACCATGAAATTCAAATCCAAAACTTGCATTAACATCAAATATCGATACGAAATTGTAGAGTATCTTGCATAGGAGCAATGAAAATTAGTTATATAATATTTATGCCGATTTAAATGCCGTTATTAAAAGTTATATCTGCTAAATAGATATTTCTACCAAAATAAATATGAGATGTACCAAAAAAAGAACTCAACTGATAAAGGTATATCAAGTAATGTAATTATGAAGTTTTAATTAAAATTCTTTGAGACTGCAGTTGATAGAATCTTACCATACACCCAATGTGGAGAAATTTAAGAAAAATCTGACACTCAAAAATATCAAAATAATTCATCATCATGACTCAACCAATAGTTGATAATTTGTTGATAGCAAGTCTTGTTTGTGTTCCATGAATCAATTATCTACTACGAATGGATAGGATTCATGAGAATTTGAAATTTTTTACATAGTTCATTTTAAAATCAGTGCATTTAACTGAAAATATACATTGCTACAACTTAAATGAAATATTTATTACTGAATAATCGAACAGAAATCTAGATTTTCTTGGAAGTTTGATATCAAATAATAGCTTTCACTGAATTTAATCAAAATTGTTTTAAACACTTCCTATTTGTCAATATTCCGAAATCATGCCCTATATTTCTGAAAATTAACAGCGTTTGTCGTAATGTTTGTATTGCATTAATTTTATAGATGATCGTAAATGTTTTTATTTTCAAAATCTGAAAGTAATACTTTGGTTAAAATATCAATGATGTTAATATTTATACAACATTCTGTAAATATAACAATTCATGGTCATTCATCCGACAAGAGAATACTCAGCTTTAGGTGGACCATAAATGTTCAGTTCGCAAAATAAAATTTATTTGTTTATGATTATCAAAAATTATCATACATCCATACAATTGTGATATTTCAATTTTGAGGGTCTATAAAAGTGTTACCAAATATTTTTGAGAAGTTGGCTAAAGTTCTATTTCTGTAAGCATTTAGTGGCCAAACCACCGATACGCAACTGTAACCTGATTGAATATCAGTATTTCAGCTTTCGTATTTATCTCGCGTTGCTCATAAATGCCTGCGACGTGCCTGGGACGGTGCATTACTGGTAAATGTTATCATGATGCCCATATATATAGTTTCTGAATAATAATACTGATCATAAATATTTGAATGAATATAATATCGCATATTTTTTATCATACAATATTTATTTGATTGAAGTTAAAAAAATACATTATATGAATGACGATATAAATATCTGCTAAGCATATTTCAAATCGTTAATACTCGTGTATGTCCATCAAAACATTAATCAAGATTAGTATTCTGCTAGAATCAATTGCTATTTTATGGTGTTATTATTAATTGATAAAATAAAAGATATTCAAATAGATTAGCCGAATTCAAGTAGAACTATTGAAGAATCATTTTAATATTAAAATTTTAAACTTCTGCACTCAGGTCATTTGTTCACTTGTTCTATAAATTTAAATCTGGGTGTATATATCTTTTTATGTTGTTAAATACTTTGTGATTGATTCTGAATGATGAGATTTTTAAGTCAACCAGCTTTGATTAATACCTACCAATTTGGTCATTTAGACACGATTAACTTAGATAATTTTAATGTAAATAAATCGAAGACAATTAATCGTACAATTTAATATTTAAATATGCTATATAGGATTTACATTATCTTCTCTCCTCTATTTTATTCAATATTTGCAGCTCCTCATCTTGAAGATGGGTGGAGACGGTGTTATAAAATCGTAAAATACAAATTGAATCAAAGATGAATTCAATATCTCCAGCATATATTAGATTTTATTTCAGAAAACACATTTTTATATCTCCTCCCTTCATGTTCATGAAAATAGATGTGTTTACAAGGGATAAAAATACATCTCTGTATCGGAATGAAACTATTATATATCATCTTCAATTATTCAATGAAAAATGTACGAGTACTCTCGAAATTTCATACGCACATATCAAACAGTATTCATACGTTAGTACATTGTTAATCGCAGGAGTTTCACATCTACTTCCGCGTTCATGAGGATGCTGATTATTTCACAGGATATCACGTTTTCTTGAACAATAATCCGCGAATAGACCATATACATCTAAGCGATATGGGCTATGTTTGTGTCATGCATGTCACGTTTAACGACAAAGGCCAAAATGTGAGATATTTATCAATAGATTTTACCAAGAGTCGATAACATGTTTCAAATTACATACCCCCGCTATAATGACGAGGGTACACAACGGTGCATATTTGTGATAGTATGTTTTGTTATACAACAGTACCTATCTAGGAGATATGTTTTTAGATATGTTCGAAACCCTCATTACTCACACATAATAACGCCAATGGTAATAATATGGGCGGAAGTTTATGATAACAATCATCCGAAGGGTAGCGAACCCCCATTATATCGAATAAAACTTAGTGGATGGCGATACGAATATCAACATACGTATATAAGAGAATCGAATTTTTACCGCGTCCTCTATGATCAAAGAATCATGGTAATACGGGAATAATACTGAGAATCTAACTATCAAGTTTTCTATATGCGATGTTGGTACCAAAGAAAACGAAACAAGTACCGTTCATATCACAAATTACGGAGCAACATACCCAAAAACACAAGATAAAATCGAATTTATTGGCTTATATTTTAGCCCATTCAAAACAAATAGCCCAAAATATGGTAAGATATTTGAAATAGGGAATCATTGAAACAAAATACTTACTCACTCCCACTTTTGGTTTTGGAAAAAACGGTTATAGAATTTTCAAGTTACGGAATGGTAAAATCGAAATTAAATTAGACTGGATATATTATCAGACATTCATATAATAATTTGATAATCGATGAAACCTAACTTGTGTTAAAAAATCAAAATCCAAACAATTTTATGGCATTCTACCGAAATGTTCGTTATGAAAATTAAAGCCATTGTTGATTCGTTAATTTGAAATTAATTGAATCTGCTCAATAATTTAATATTTTGAATAGTTTGACTCAGCGTAACTAAAAATGTGTTTTATTAACTAAATGACTTTTCATGCCGATACTCTTCAATATTAGTCATATCAAAGGTAATATCTAATTAATTTTTATCCGTTCTCTCTGCAAAAAATCATCTTCATGTTTTCTGTTACTCATATTTATAAAGATATTTAATAATCATTTATTTTGATTTTCTTCGGTGTACAGCAGTTCACTAACGTCATCATTCACATCAGCAAAAACGAATCCACTTCTGCACAAGCATCTTCGAATTTTTTTCATAAGCTAGGAACAAAATAACGATCGGAAGTTATCAATTATCGATTATTTAAATATTCCTAAATTAATTACTGATATTTCAAACTCATATTACAGCTCATGGCCTCGTTAAAGTACAGTGCAGCTCAATGTCTCATATATAATCCCAAAACATGACATTATAATATTTTCAAAAGCGTTAACACCACCATAATAATTTTTACAAATTTAGACTCGCAAATGAAACATTTATTGTCAAATTAATAAAAAAGTAAGTTTTGGTAATAATGACTGATCTGATAATCAGTACGAAGGGCAAGACTAATTTACGATTAGGTCTGCAGTTAAAAGAGATGACATATGGGTTATCATTAAATATTACCATCGTCGAGCTATTACAGGGTTTACATTTACTTTCCAGCATGATCCATTTACTGTCGAGCATCCATAGCGTTCATCTGTACGCGCCTGAACATTTATTATTGCGCACCGTAAAACGAAATACGTGATTTACAGCTAAGTATGAGCCATTCCATTATTTATTAATCTATAATTATATTAAATGGGTAAAGAAGGTCCCCTCCCCATAATTCAAAAACGCAGAAACTATTTAAAAAATTATTCAGACTGGTTTTGAACAAGCAACTTTCTTGACCGTCAAAATAGATGTTCGAAAGGAATTTTTCATTACACGCTTCACAAAGTATGTTTTCCCAGAAATATCAAAAGTGAATTGAAACTGTATGATGAGTGCTTTTTAGTAATGCTCTAAAATCATATGATAATTTATTGGTAAGTGTAAAATATGGAAATATAAATTATTTAATATTCTATACATTCTGTGTTTTTACATTATGGGGCCTGGAACTCATTTACTCGTTAATAAAATTATAAATTAATAAATATAGAGATGACTTATATTTAGCTGTCAATCACGTATGTCGTTTTACGGTGCGCACTAATGAATTTTCATGTGCGCACTGATGAACGCTTGAGATGCTCGATAGTAAATGGATCATACTCGATAGAAAATGGAAACCTTGTTAAGATGAAACTATCGATTAATTTCAGGTATATATCTAAATTAAGATTTTTTGGCTATTGATGATTGAATTTTTTAATGCATTGTAAATTAATAATATAATATATTACACATGTTACGAGGCAAAATCAACATTTAGAGTACTCATAAAATAGTTTAGTTTTCCTCTAAGTAATTGATCTTTTCAAGACACAGAATAATACATATTCTCTGTTCATTTGCAAAATGTACATGTAATAACTGTCTTACAGCATTTTCTATCCAAAATTCTCGACTTATCACTGATAAAATTCCAGTTTCCGAAATTGAATTCATTATCTAAATTAAATTTTAGGAAACTTCCTTGTTGTTACGCACAATGAAATCTCAGTAAACGCCCACCCATATTCGACTATCGAATTTAAATGAATCCCAGAATAGCTCTGAAAGGTAGAATCTAGATACAAATCCATTCGCTTATAAAGACAACATAGGAACCTTTGAATGTGATCTCCAGAAAATGGTACATTTTCGGCGGATGAAGTTATATTTTGGATGGGATTCGAACTATATTAAAAAGCTCAATCTCTACTATTAATTCGACTATCTATTTTAATTCTGTTAGCTTATATTTTGTTTAAAAATATGTTTTGAGAATTTTTATCTGATAAAGAAAAGGAAATATTAAAGGATCTTTTCCTTTTGGAATGGCCTTTAATGAGTATATCTACTCTCGACATATGTGTGATGATACATGCAAATAACAGGGGCCACATGCTGAATGAACTATATATTTTATGTTGACTGATGCTCTTGTGTCGTTAGAAAAAGCCACGGGAATAATTAATCTATATGCTCAAACATATGAAAATATTTACCAGGAAATATACAAATAGGTCGAAAAATGAGTTCACTAGAATCATTTTAATATGTCATATATCACGGCACACCCAATTTAAGAGTTATGGAACTCTAAAGTGCATAAATGAATATTTAATTGATTAATTTATAAACACAAACCTAATTTAATCACGAAGAAAAATATTCAAGGCAGTCATCGATTTAATAAATTTACAGTTTCTTTTTATAGATGATGTGATATGATATTTCTCGTTTAACGAACTATAAAGTTTGTCATAGTCGTATCGTTAGTAGTCAAAGAATAGAGATATAATAACTGTATTTTTGGTGGTTCAGCAACCGTATTTTTACCAAAATGTGAACCCTATGCCTTATAAAACGACGCGGTTAATATATTAGTTTCTACCGTTTACCATGCTTTCTTGTCTCTAAGCCATGGTTTTATCAAAGAGTTTAACTTTGCGACATATACACCCGTGTAGCTTATATATGTAAAACATATCATTTTCTTGAAAATCTACAGTGTTCTGCTTAGATAAGGGTGTAAATATATATATTGGAAAATACTGTACATAAATTTCACAAATTCCGTGGAGACAACATTATAATTTTTAATAAATATTAAAACATTTACTCAATCTACAGTCGACACGTATTTATTCACATTGTATCAATGCATTTTGAACATTAATTCAAAAAAACCATCTTAATAATAAAAAACAGTTTTTCGATCGATTTAACTAATGTATATACGAATCAATAAATAATTGCACGAACGGGATAACTAACCTGTATTTTACACCTTTTGAATTTCACTTTTGGCGTATGGTAAGATACAAATTATCTATTTTTGGCAAATTCAACACATCGTAATTTGAATTTGGTCATCGGGTATGTTCAATCTGGCGATTCATAAAAAAATAGTTTTTCAATTTAATTTATAATCAATGCTTTTATTATAAGTACCTTCTTTGAATAGATCTATACGTGTATCCGTACCTTTCTTGAATCTAACATATACAGTCTGTATATTTTATTTGAGTTGCTACTTCTCTTATTTATCCCTAAGTTTAGGTGAACCTTTTCTGATTCATGGTCATTACTGAGTGTTTCCGTTTAGAGAACAACAGTTCAATCGGTAAATGTTATGGCTAGTGAACTTGTAAAAAATATATTCGGCGTAGATTTCTCTTATTGATGTCATAGGTTCAGTAGGATCCAACCTGTCGAACTATTTTTCTATGAAACGAAACACACCGTAAAATCCCTAAATCAGAATATTTCAAATCAAATTGAGAATTTAATAAGAGCAGCAGATCCTAAATAGCACAATCGGAATGTGATGAGTGTGTCGGACAGTCGTATAAATACATATCGACATCCATTCAAAGACAGCTTTTAGAAATAAAAGTTTATGAATATAATTTGAATTAAACCTATTTTTTATCCATTATCCCAATTTAACCTACCCAATCCACAAATTCAACTTCAACAGGTGAGAATCGAGTATTGCATTAATTTCTATCTTTTCAAATGACACTTTATTAAAATTACCTGTTGATAATCAATGCATTTTGTTATGTAACCGAAGATCTATGAACATACTATCCATTTCAACTTAATATTTATTTATTGTCGATTATTAAGAGATTCAACAATAATTCAATAATGATTTGTATCACAAATTACACAATCTTGTACAGTTAACTGAAATAGTCTGTGCCCAAATAGAATTTTTTGAATGAAACGATGACAAGTAAGAATATAATAATTATGTCCTTTCATAAATAAACATACCATTGTTACACAGACGATATCTTTCTCCAGATCTGATAAAAACGGCGCACGAGATGAAATATGATAGTTTTTGTGCATTCAAAAACAGCCTTTGTATAATTAAATAGATTGTTTTTGACCTCAAATATCAAATAAACACAGGAATTCTTCCATGGGACTGAGGAAATAAAAAATTATACAAAAAATGAAATTGGAATAGTAAGAATTATGTCATACGACTTAGCCTCTGCTATCAAAAATCCTAAAGCTCATTAAAGATAGTCCAATTGAAGGTAGATAGGATCATAACGCTTTTTAACTTTTTTTAATCTAATATGGTTTTCGCAGACAAATTGAACACATTTGAAAATATTTTCTCTATTCTCTAAATTTTAGTAGCTATTTCGAAACATTAAAAAAACTATTTATTTTTGGCTGTCTGTGGTTTATTTTTCTTTTGTAGAATATCTTGAATTACCACTAAACTGGCAATATTAAACTTTTTTGTAGGTTATATTTCATCATGAAACACCGAACTAAATTAGTCTCGACTCTTGTGAATCTTTTTAATTGATTTTTTGTTTATATTCGGGGTAGTCAAAGCCGTTGATTGAAAAAAATGTGATTTTTTAAGTGTCTAATCATTTAATTTGTTGTTTTGTGCCAAATTTTTCTTGTAAATATGACACATGTCCGAAGATATTTGGGTTCGGAAAAAAAAGGATAAGTATCAACAGATAAAACTTAAAATTCTAGGTACATTAAATTCTTTTTTGCATCACTTCGTAGCCACATCTCATTGGTTGCAACTAAAAAAAATAAATATAAAAATTAATCCGATATCTTTAAAAAATGAATGAATTATTAAAAAAATGCTGCTATGATTTGAAGTTAAAAGGAATATAGCTTGCTGTGTATTTAGAGTATGAATATATACCTAATGTTTTAAATAGAGCAATAAGATAGCAATGAAATAGGGTGTTGCTATAAAAAAATGTGGGAGTGATATTTTACAACCCAGTATTGTGTTAACAAACAAAAGTCTGCGATAATGATCGCTGATATTTCTGCTAGGCTATAGTTAAACCAACGATAGCTGGCACAGTCACAGCCAACCATCGTAGTAAATTAAACTTCGTGAAATATTAAATGACGCTATACATTATATTGGCCATGTATAGAATCTAAACACAACCAATTATTGAAGAGCAACAGCTTCAAAGCCAAAGAGCCCCATGGTGCTGATTTCTACACTAAACAATGGAATTATCATAAATTTATACGTTTTTTTATAAAAGTGAGCCTTTATTCCAATAAATCCTATTGGATAATAGAGAATAAAAGCATGATTCAGGTGAATTATGTATTTAATTTAATCGCAGCATTCATGAAGAATGAACCTGCGCAGGCTATTAGCCATTCCTTCAAAACGCCTATAAAAACTAGCGCTGATTTGCAGAACTGTGATAGTTTCACTGATTTATAACAAGAAATATATCTATTGATGATATGAATCTTTTTTCGCATATATTGTTGATAATTTTAATGTTGATTTTGGTTGAAGATGAGGAAATTAATGACAAGGATGCTGTTCTAAGGATATTATGATTACAATAGATGGACGAACAGAATTTTAAATTTAGCGAGTCACGAAATAGATAAATATGGTCAAATCATTAAACCAAATAAGTGATATGAATATGATTGAATATTTATAAGAAATCAAAAAATATCTAGAAAATTAACATTTGAAGAATGAATCAAGATATATAACTATTCCGATTTCTTTTTAAAAACAATAATATTTTAAAATTTTTATTATTCATCTTTAAAAAGTAAAACTTTTTCAAAAAATTTTGAAAATCGGTTTTGTTTCAAAATTATTATGAATTCCCAAGTCTGTTTACAATATCTGAATTCTAATGCATTTATTTCTCAGGAATTGATAAAAACACTATTTTGAATGGACACAAAAAATAGGACACCTCATATTTCTAAATTCAGGAATAAAAATCATTACACCATTGATAATATCCATAGAATTGAAGGTATGTTGTCTGGCAAACATTCTGATATAATATCTTAAACTATGTCGTTAATTTTTAAATAAACGGAACTCAACGACTTTTTCATATAGAATAACAAACCCCAAACGAAGTTTTATTTTCACAAATTATCGTTATTCTGTTATGAAAGATGAAAAGATATCTCACCGTTTATTTCGATATCTAAAATTAATGATATTACTAAAGATCATAATTTATCACAAAATAAATCAAATAAATTCATATGTATTAATTTAATGGAGGTAAGTTTTCTTTAATCATTAACAGAATTGTCGTCTTGGTCTTTTGATTACAGCAATCTTCTAATATCCCTCATCCAACATTTATATGGAGGCTTTAACTATTATTACTCTCAGAAACGAATAGTCTCGATCCTAACATTCAGACATCTCTCCTAGATACATCCTTTCAATTTTATCAAGGTTATACGTTGTAATCAATAAATTAACCCACTAGTTGTCTGTTAATTATCACTCGGATAACTATCCTGGATACCTCTACCTTGCAGGCAGTAAGTCTAAATTTGAAAAAAGGCAATCAAAATTGTTTGATGTTTCGGAACAAAATTCTATCAGATCGCTTCTTAGTTGCCCTGGCCATGGCCATACACTTGGCATACATGTATACCGACTGTGCTTGTCATCTGGTAAGTGATCATTTTATTATTCAATATAATTCACCTAAAAAAATCTCTTATTTTCAAATCTATTTAAATCCATCTACTTTCAAATGATTATATATAAATTTTGTGATCTATTTTTTACTTATATTCTTAAGAATATTGGTTTTCATTCTAGATGTGTCATAGGTTTTTTCGACCTACTTAATAAACTTGCAAGAAACGTAATAAAAGTTACCACTAATCAAAAATTACTTACGTAGATGTGGCATTAAGCATTTCATTAGTCATTTTTTGGAATTTTTAAATCATTTTCAATTTTATCCAATTCAGCAGTAACGCATATCGTTTTATTTATATTTTGTCAAACATCAAATGATGTTTTAAAAACCACAAAAATAATTAACATCCAAAAACGACACTAGGACTGTTTTACTTTTTTTGTTATCCGTTGAATAGCGAAAGATTTGAACAATGCCATCAGATAACGCCTTCGTAGATAATTTACACCATTTTTCAATCAAGGTTCCGAGTCTATATTTATACGTAAATTGATATCTATATAGATTCTACCTTTTAGAGTTGTGATAATATTCATTCAGATTCAAGGAACAATGCCATCAGATAACGCCTTCGTAGATAATTTACACCATTTTTCAATCCGAATGGCCGACTTTCTGATGAGGACCTTCAAAGGTTCCGAGTCTATATTTATACGTAAATTGATATCTATATAGATTCTACCTTTTAGAGCTGTGACAATATTCATTAGGATTCAAGAGTGGAATATGTGCTGTCGTTTACAGAGATTATATTCTGCCTAACAGAGTAGTATCTTCCTAAAATTTACTTGTTCTTATAATATACACATGAGAATCTTTGAATCTCATCACCGGAATTTCGGTCATTTTGGATGAAAAAAGGTGTCTTATAAACTTATGGAGGGGAATGAATTTTATAATAGCTGAATACAACTCAATTGAGAACGACAATATCCTACTGTCATTGTGGGCTGTAAATTTTTCAATTAGTTTCTTAAATATTTTTTCATCTTCGGATAACTTATAAATCTATCTAAACGCTTTACAGCTGATCTTGTGATAAAATGCTTTTAAATTTTTACTATTTAAAAATTCACCAGTTTACTATTGAAAGTCTCAATATTCAATGTATACAAGTAATTTTTAATGGATGGGAACATTTTATTGTTGCTTAAAATGATTGTTAAGTTGCGTTCGGGGATTATTATGTAGGTTGATAAACCCTATATTATTACAAATATACCATTTTATGCAGTTATCCAGTATATTGTGGATTATAGATAATTATCTTAAAATGTATTTGATCTTCGTTTTTAATTCCAAATAAGACGTTAATACCTACTAAACTCTGCAATATTAATTCGAAAATTAAAATATTTTATAATAAATTCATACATTTTTCACGGATAACTGTGGCAATTGATTTAATAAAAAACAAAAAAATTTCTAGTTACATGCCATTTGATGAATAATTTAAACAAAATTTACGTTTATTATCCAATTATTCAAAAATTTGTTTCATTTTTACTTCATCACAGAAGCTTATTGGCTATCTGATATTTATCATTGAATCAATCTTAATTCAATTAATATCCCATGTGTGATTGAGTATTTTGGTTTCAAAAATGTCGTTCTCTTATTAAATCTGAATACATTATGGACAATAGCAATTAATGTGGTTGAATATTTGAGTATGCTTTTCAGTGTATTTGAGTAAATTTACATTTATCGGACCGTCTTTCTGAGATTCACAAATAAATGTTTTTGTTAAAAATTGAATAAATTTTCTTCATTTTCATTTAAATAATTTTACTAATAGTTTTAAATGATGCGTAGTTTTATTTTAAAAGTAAGCATAACAAATCTGAAACTACAGGTTTCAAGAACCATAAACATACAATAAAATAAAATGGGACTATTATACATTATCTTAGGTTACATTTCGGATTTTGAATTTTTATTTAAAAATATCGGTATATAATTCACAATTTGGTCAATATAATTTACGAAATATTCTCTAGATTATTTGACATCATATATCTATTTTGAATTTTTAACAATTGAAGTTTCATTTAGCAAGCTATTTCTAATCAATTTTTACTAATTTAACAAAAAACTGTATTTATCTAAAATATTTATTCGAATTTTGTCACATCACAATTTAATAAATAAGAGAAATATTCTGCTCTGATTTAGAATTCTCAAAAATCAAGATGATAACTATTCTGAAGCAGTGGTTGAACAATTTTAAGCAATTTAAATGATATTAAATGGTTCAAAAAATTATAAATATAAATTATATAAATAAGTTCCAATAGGTACTCCTTGAATGTATTCTGGTAGATAAGACGCCATTTTATGTTAAAGGTTATACCATCAGATAAATAATACAAATGGGTCACATTGATATTGATTCAAAAAGACTTTGAAATTTCAATAATTGCGCAATACAACCAACTTCAAGCTTGAAAATTATTTTTTCAATGAGTTGTAAAAAGGGGGTGTAAGGTTGAAAAAATACTGGCAGAATGGCCGAAGGCGGTGATTATATTGCGAAATATTTCGGTTATCGTAAAATGTAAACTATTCCTCACCAAACAGTCCTATTTATCAGAGTGCATTCAATTAGTGCCTACTAAAACTTAGTAATGTAGTTTATATTTCAATTTTTAGATTACTTAAAAAATCCTAAGTGCTGGGGTAACATTTATACCCACAACTTCAGATGTGAATGTTGATTCATTCATATCAGCCGCTTCACTGAGGCTGTGAATTTCGATTGAAAATTTAAAAATGACTGATAAACTATGTATCTATGTAATTCAAGTAAGCTTTCCGATTCGTGATATTTAGTTTTTGAATTGAATGTTATATAAATTTAACAAAGGTCACCGAATTCATAGTTGATTCATACCTAAAAAAATCATAATATATAATTTATAAACCAAACTTTTCTTTTCCGAAGCTATTATATTTATACAATTTAAGTTACAAAAACGAATGTGATCAGAAATATATTTGTAAAATAAATTCTACATCCAGGCGAAATTACGCAAAAATATAATTAAAAAATATTGATGATTTGTATCCCAATTAAAACGATTTTTTTTCGATAGGTATTATGACTTTTAATGTAGACGTTTGATTACAGTTTCACGGATTAGTCGATATTTTTAAATATACAAAAAATCCTGATTATAAAAAAAAACTTAATTATTTTTATCATATGTAATACAAGTTATCTATCTCTTGAACACAAAATGGAATTTTTAATACAAAACTGTTTCAGTGTTATAATCCGATATTAATATCTGTTTGAAACGATCCATATATTTTCGAATGATTTTACCAAATCATCGCCACTTATTTATTAAATATATGTCATTAAACCTATCTTATATTTTGTAATGCCACATGATCAGTTTGAGGATATATAAATAGGCGCTTCGAAAATGGTGAGTGAGTTTAGATGGTTTCAAGTGAATCTAGCACATACTACCTTTTAGTAAAGGTTTGATCACGGATAATTGAATTACTTTCCAAGAAATAATAGTTGACTATAACCATCGAATTTACTAATCATATCAAACTTTTCGACATGTGTATTTGACAAATGGATAATTTATAATTTATGACTAGAATGGGCATATTCCAAATAATAAATAATAAAGAGAAGTAACTAATTATTACTGTAACATACTTAAATATGTGACGTAAATTTAATTGATATTTTAAAAGAAATTCGCTGAGTGCTTAATGTGTAAATTTAATATTGATTGCGCAATATAGATGTTTATTTTTTGACTCAGACAATTTTCGGATTTTAGGACACTACAATATTTATTTTAAAACGAACCATCATAATAATATAGATTGAAAGAGATACCCTGATATTTTTCTTACGTTCCAGTTGCAGTCCGATTCCAGAATACGTCTTGCGAAATTATGTGCGAAAATATATGACAAATTACCTTGAAGCAATCCATCGTTGTTCTTTTAGACGATCAGGTATGTAACGGCTAACTCAGGTTCATTGTCCGATCTGCTGAATGATAATATCATTCTTAATTGTTGTTATGAGCAACATCATCTTCAAGACAGCTCGAATGTAAATTGGGATGGTTATGAGTGGACCCGATTAAGGGAACACATCAGACATCAATGCAATAAGCTTGCCTCTCGTTTGAAAGAATGCATCAGGACGGATGTTAATTCTGACGCCAGCCTATATTTTTCCTTGAGGTATCATTTATTTAAACCAGACGACCAATGTCGTAAGGGGCTTCAACAACTAATTAAAAATGATAATTACACTAGATAGAGATGTTTTTACCAGTCTTTCTGCCTAGTATAACAAAATATAACTAAATAATATATATCATGCCTCGATAAAAGGAATATTTGAATTTCAATTCTCTATCTCTTTCAGCAGATTAATGATTGTTGAGCCATTAAGCATGTAAATTCCTTAAATTACAAGGTTTCTTAGGCCAGAAATCGCCCAAACATTAACGGAGTAAAGATAGGCCAAGATTGAATATTTAAATATAGTTTATTCAGTTCAAAATAAGACCGTTTGATATAAAAAAAAATACAAAGAAAAATTCAATAAATCTTCATAATAACGGTTCATAGTAAGTTAGGTATGACGCTAAAATCATCGCATTGTTTTTCCAAAGTGATATCCTTTAAATCTAAACAAATTTACATATGAAATCCAGAATCGTACCTTTTGTTTCTTAATTCAATTAAGAAAGTAAAAATACACCAATTCTAACGAAAAAACACATAGAATTTGTACACGTATATTTACAAATTTTTCAAATAATAATCCGATATTTTTTAAATCATCTATCAAATCAGTAGCGATCTATAAGCCCTAATTCATTCTGTTCGATGACAATATGGAAATTAGCTTTGTTTTAGGTTCGAGAGGTGGCTCGATTTTGATTTTTTTCATTTACAACATCTTATACATCGTAATTTCAAAAAATAATTGCATTTTTATTATTCAACCTACCTAAATATATCGATGCCTATATTTTAATGTTTAATTGAGCCGATTTGAAGAAATTTTTGTATGTAATATCATAAAACGTTATATTTCTGTTATCATGATAATACTGTATATACTGTGTATATTACACCCTATTTATTTTCAACCGATCCTTTCTTCAACCAATAACAATTTTCCTACATTTTAGGTCGAATAAATGTATCATAATTTTCGTGTTCAATATTATTGTCAAGATCAAAAAACGATGAAATCTAAGTAAAATGCTCGCCTCGGCATCAAAGAAAATAAAGTGATTGTCGATTATATTTAATAGAAGATATTATAAAACATTCATGTAATTTGTATCTTAGTTTAAATGCTGTTTTAATAGATATATCTGCTCAATCGATCTTTAATTAACATGCTGAGAAAAATATAAAGAGATTTAACAAATATCAAACTTAACAATGATATATCTACTTCAAAATATATTTCAAGTATTTAAGGCCAAATTCGTTAAAAGACTGATTTTAAAAAATGTTGGAATCCATCAAATTATAAAATTTAAAGTCAGCCCTTACACTGTCACACAAAATAACAAATAAACATCAACACCACTTATCCAAGAGAACATTTCTCGATTGCTCCTGAGGTTTCTAGATATGGAATCGAAGATTAAGTTATGACGGATAAGATTGCAGACACTGTAAATGTAATAGTTCATTTTAAAATCAAATTACATTAGACATTAACATGGTGCTCTGTAAAAGCTACATGAAGTATTTATTACTGGTCTTTTGAACTGAAATCTAAATTTTTATAATATTTTCAGAATATTAATTGAATATCTGCATTTTACTATTATTTTTGTTTACCTTTATATTTTTTCAGTTTTGTCGAATTCCTGCCCAACAATTGGCTGAAATCTTGGCAGCGTTTACTGCATTAATTCTAGTTCTCCTAATGCTTTTATCTAATATGTTAGAAATCAAAATATATGTTAAGTAACTCACAGTATTAATGTTGAAATTCACTTTATATCTTATTCTAAGGACATGCTTTTGACAAATACAGAAAGGATATACTCATATGCAAACACAGGAATTTTGTTTCATATCGTTCACTTCATATTTTAAAGTCTTTATGTAAATCAGGCCTTATTATGTTCAATGTTTTTTTGTATTCACATTGGTATCTGGCTGCTACTGTGTTATTGAAAACATTAATAATAAAAAACGATTTATGGTTGAATGTCAGGTTTATTAGTGATTGATCCATTGGTAACTTTGCAATAACGAATTCTACAGTTAAATCCATAGTATTAATTATAGATAATTTACAAACATATCTAAAATATTTGATAATTAATATTATCACATATTTAATTTCAATAGAATCGTCTTCTTTCGATGATGAACCAACACCTAAAAGGAATCATAATGGTAGTTTAAAAACGATTTTAACATCTCAAATCACACATTCTATTTCACAAATTTACGTCTCACTAAATCGTGGACTCAAATAACCAAGATACATTCATCATCCTCTGATTAGTATCTCGCCAAATAACCTTCACATCTATCTAAACTAATATACCAGTGTCAAACTATGTTATATATTAGGAAGACAGTTTACCTGAACAACATTATAATTTTGTCAAATTATAACCGTTTTAAAAAGTTGAATCGTCCTTGATGATATCGATCAAAAGTAAGCGACTCAGATTTGGTAGTAGGCCTAAATTCGAATAACATTTCAAAAATTAGTGATAATATTTTTTCAATTTTCTTTAGTTATATTCATAATTATCAGTCATTTGTTTATAAAAGATCATATAAACTTGTAATCAACATTTTTTCGACGAAATAAATCAAAAAATCTATTCTATTTTATTATATATCCAGAACTCATAATGATTTGTTTAATGTCATTCCTTTAATGTTCAAGTAATTTTCCAAACATGTTTCGCATAACTACTACTTTGACACAGTTGTATATTGATTTTAAAGACCAATATGATTTACTGAGTCTTATTAATTATGAGAGAACATCAAAAAATCCATTATTTAATCACATTTTCGCGAATGTTTTTAGAAGTTGTTCCATGTTCTCTCTAATCATTATTGACTTAATTATTCTTACATTATCAGTTTAAATAAATTCTTAAACCCACAAAATAATATATTTCTGAGTCACAAAATGACGTGTGAAATCAGAATCAACCTAGACTCAGCAGAAGTAAGCTTCTTCATAAAAACACTTAGGTTATAACATATTATCACTCAAGTTCAGAAATTGCTTAAAAAATATCGACAATATTGGATAAATCATTCGTAAAATCGATGGATAACTCTTAATATTCAGAAAATTACACAAAAATGTTAAACCTCTCATCATATATTCCTAAACAAACATAAATTCAAACTATGAGTACTTAGAATATGAATTAAAAAAATAACAGTTTCTTGACAGAAAAATAAAACTGGTAATACTCGTGTAAAATCTCACAGTACCCTCAATTAAATTTGTAGTTTATATTCATACACGAATTCGAAAATATTATAGAAATCGAATCAAATATTTACATTCTTTAAATGATAAATAAATAAATAGTTTGAATGCTTTTACTGTTATTGTTTGTAAGCTAGGATATGATCGAAAATCATATACATCTATTTATGGCATGGATGATCATAGGCAGAGTTGACACACCATTAGAGCTAAAATATGGGTTTATATTAGTATTATTAAACCAGATAAAGCTTATGTTATCAATGCAAGTTTTATGGCTTAAATAACAGATATACTGGAACCTAAACCGCATTCTATTTAACGATTCGAGAAATAGGTAACCAAAATATATCGCGGTTTACAATTCAGTCTTTGATCCTAATGATACACAAGTAAAAATAAAATCATCAAATTCGAAAATAACCTATTTAAGCATTCATTGGCTTAAATTTTTTTAATAGGTCAAATCTAAAATTTGGCATCACTTCAAGGTAATCGAGATCTCAAGTTTATATAAACTGTTCATAAACAAACTCATTATATTCAAATACTTTTTTTAAAAAAATGACACTAGAACAAAAACATATTACTTTGGAAGGTTGTCGAGGTTTAGAAACATGAAAAACAAGGCTGAAAAAGCTGTCGAATATTAAATTTAAAATCTAATGCTTCATGAAATGTAATATTATATAATCGCCTCACAAACAGAGTATTTATGTATATGGTGATTAAAAATTGTAGATATTAATCTACGATATAAAAAAAATGTCAATTGTTAGAAATCAATGATCATATTAATATTTCATAAACAACTCTAAACTGTAAATATTTTAAATATATTGCCAGTATCAAAAACACGCTTGTAGATATTCCAAAATGTTAATGAAATGGATTCTTAAAGATTCTCTTCATAAGAATTACTCGTTGCGTCAATTAAAACTACTAATCGAGGCATCTACCATACGATCATTTGAAATTCTTTTCAATAAAATGTAGTACAATATTGATAAACAAAATATGCACTCTTCTAATAAACTGTAGGATAAACAATATTACATATATACGATCGACGAATCGAAACGATAAAAAATATTTATAATAACCTACACTATTTCCAATTTTTTTAAATTGACTAAATTTGAAATTTTACAAAAATTTTCCAGAAAAATAATGTATAAATTAATTTGTGATTTAGAAAGAGGAAATATATCCGGTTGACGCTTGAGATTGCAGAAAACAATGAATCTTTCGATGGTTAACGAACATCTTGCGGCTCAATTTAACACAAGAGAGATGCTCTGCTCAAAGTAGAATAATATTCGAAAATTTTTACTTAGTATTTTGAAACAACTATTTTCGGCCGTCTCAGCTGCTATTAGCTAATCTTAAAAAAGAATTATTTCCTTGGATTCTTAGAGGTACTCTTAACCTCCTCACAATTTTAGAGGGAATCATTTTACAAATTTGAAAAGGATAAGGGTTTTATGCTTTGTATTTAATTAAAATTTAATTCCCCTCAGCGGATAAAAAAAAATTGAAACCAATTTAAAAAAAATTTAGAGTTTCATTCATTCCAAAAACATTGGAACTTTAGAATGATCTCATCGTAAATTCACCAAAAGAAAATGGTTTAATATAATTCATATTTAATGAAAGATCCATATATATTTGGGACAGATTACAAACCGAAAATAAAAATTTAGAAAGAAAATTTTAGTTTTGAGGATTATAACTTTTATGTACATTTAACGGAAACAGACGCCAATGAGATTTTCATTAGATATATCTTTCAAATTGAGTTAATAAAACTCATTAATTTTTTAACGTTACTATATGATTAAAGATATTCACCTTAAAACTCGAAAGGATGAAAGCGATCGGAGTCAATCAATACAAATTCATCTAAATCCACTACACAATATTTAATAAATTCGGGTTTTCAAAGATACGTGTTGAAATAAAATGGTAAACGTTTCAGATAAATCGCAATTATTTACCTAATATAAATACTCAAATTCAAGAAACGAAAAAAATAAGATGTTTAATCGAGATTTATGATTCTGGTTTCTTCGATAAGAAAAATATCAATGAATTTTTACAATGAACATCTATTAGATAGTAAATGTTTTATGCTACGCAATTCCATTTACAGAAGGTTAACATGACACACAATGTAGAAAACTACCGGATGGAATTCTACTATGGCTAGTCGGTAAGCGCTAAACATACTAATGAGCATTTTTACAATCAGAATATAGTATATAACGCATTGAAAACGCTTTGTCTTGATATTCCGAAAACATAGATCAATTATATGTTTTTTGATATAATTGTCTTTTAAAAGATTTGATTCCAAGTTACATATTTTACTGGCCTTTCAAAAGCATAATTTTAAAGGTGATATGGCAAGTATTTCATCGTTTCTGTGTTCTAGAATTATTGAATTAGAAAATATTTACCGTTTGATTAAAATTATATGTTAGTTAATTTTACAACAACAGAAATAAATATAAAATCAAACAATCAGAAAATAAATCGTCGAACTGGACGACTTTACTAATTCTTAAAAATCAAATCCTGAAAATAATTAACCTTAATGACACTGTCAAATATTTATCGATTTTTGAATTCTGCCGTATGATCACTTATCGAGTTTTGTCTGGAAGTGGCAGAAGCGAGATTATATTTAATCTAAAATTATACGAACAATGAGATACATTTGGTATAATCGGTTATTCGAAACTTGGCTCTGCCAGCAATAATATGGCTGGTTTTTAATACGGATCTCGGTAATTGCATATAATTCACATACAACGATATAATAACTTGAAACATGAGTGTCAAAACGATATTATTGTGGAACAGTAGCAGACAGATCTAGATATCAATATTATAATGTGAATTATGATTAAAAATCAAAAATAAGTGTTAACTAACCCATTCCTTAAGTAACAAAAACACGACGATGTCGAATGAATTAAATACAATTCTTCTGATTACGAGATTAAAAAATGAAGATGAAAGAATATAAGTAGAAACACGAATTTTCAACATGAAATAAAATCAGTTCATATCTCATTAATTTTTTCATGATATTACAGAAAACCATTCATATATTGAGGACGATGTCAATGTATAAAATATGGTATCGAAAATACTAATAAATTACACACTGTCAGGATATACACACGATCTCAAAACAACAATTAGAATAGTGGTTAAAAATATAATAGATTTGTATATATAAAATATGATCTTATCGGTCTCATATGTAAATTCATAGGCGTTGTTGTATTTTGAAATTGTTAAATCGGTAAATAGACCAAAATTCAATCAAATATATAAAACTGTTTAGGGTGAGAATTCATATCGAGATGAACCTATTAAAAACTTTTTATCGTTACAAAAGCACAGAAGTCATCTTATATTCATCGTTACCTCTCATTTGCATATAACATTGAGAATAGTATTCATAATTTATTTAGATGAAATCGCTTGATTTCAACCGATATTTTTATTTTTAAAATTATTTTTATCCAATCATTTTATTTGTTTGTTTCAAAATTATCGATCGAGGACGATGAGTGTTTATTTCATTTTGTTAGAAGTATCCAATTGACAAATATAATACTCCAAATCTGAATGAAATCGGATAAAAAAATACCTGAATTGATTTCGCCATGCCTGTAGATAAACGAAAATATTTTTGTTTGGAATGCAGGCACAGTTCATATGTTTTATTCAAAAATTAATAACGTTTTTAATTGAAATGAAAAATTGATAGAAATCGACAGCATTTTTTATATACGAAATTGAAACAAACGTTAGGTTTGTAATTAAAAATTTTTGTGTTATTTTCATTCCGTAAATATTGAATTGTGAATGAGGATAACTTATTATATGAATCACAAAATTAAGAGTTTTAGTTTAAAATGAGTTCATTCATGATAGAAGTAGGCAAAGACTCTAAGTTGTTCGTCAAATTAGGGGATCGACGGATATGCTCGAGGCAATAACGATAAAGTGTTGGTGGCCTAACGATGAAACTTTCAAAAGTATCTCTTTCATACGAATCTGAATCACATGCACCGTAACTGTACAAGTATGTATCGTCTAGAATGGTCATACAATGCAAGATGCAGCCACTTTTGAGGGACTAAATATAAAATTCCCATACATAATCCAATTTTAACCATTCAAGTGTTTCTAAATCAATTTTCCATATTTCAGAGGAATATGTGTTACTGTCAGGAGTTTTACCCCCACTCATATATCCAAATCGATTGGAAGATGTAAATGATTCAAGAAACCGATCACTAGGATATTGTTGATTTTTTGATTTAGTTGTTCTTTTACTCCAAGTGTTGGTCGCAAAATCAAAAATCCTGACTTCTCTAAATTTATTTGTTCCATTCGGAGGGTCTTCAAAACAATATAATCTGTATTATCAGATATACTACTGGTTTTTAATGACAGTTCCGAAAATTTTTCGGTGGAAAATAGGTTTTGTTCCATTTTGTGGCAGCTTGACCCATGTTAACGTCTTCAGACAGAATTTATGCATCACGTCTATATTATCATCTGCTTGAGGCATCCCAAGTATGTAAAGTGATTCATTATGATAACAAAGTAAGCATCCATCCATTGGAGGCGGCGTAGTCTCGTCATATTCATCGGTATGGGGAAATAGCGTTTTCCATGTATCATTAGTTATATCGAATGAGATAATAGAATATGTTGATCGACATCAATATCGAAAGTCGGCTCCACCGAATATGTAAACCAAATTTCCAACAACACACATCGAGGAGGATATGCTTATGTCTTTGACTTCACTCGGTGGTAGGTGTTGTTTCCAAACACCACTTAAGGTGTTATAGCTCCACAGATCATCGAATGTATTCTCGAATTCCCTTGGATAACCACCATATATAATGAGAAACTCCTTGAGAGAACAGATATAGTGGTGAATACGATTTTCAGGAATCATTAGCTATTCGTCCTGGCTCATTCAAGCCGTATAGTTCAATTAACTATGATTCAAATGTGAGAAGTATGTCGTTTATGAATTGGCTGATTGACAATTATGTACTTTAGGAAATGTACCAAGATTTTTACTTTGTTGAATGCGTGAACGAGAAAATATTTCTTTCGGGTACTGATTTCAATAACTATGGGAAGGTTAGGTGGTCGGCGCATCATATTTAGTATGTAAATTATGTATGTCAACTTAAAATTATATTAAACGATGATCACATTACTGATCGTCGTCTGATAAAGCAAATAATCAGGCTCGTGATTTGCTTAAGTCATGGAGCATCCGTATATTATGAAAAATCTGCCTAATTATTGAGATTTTTATAATAAACGAAAAAGCGTTATCGATGGACTAAAGTAAGACAAAAGTTAATATCTAACCAAATCAAATATATCTCAGGTAATTTGATTGAAAATTCACACCATACATAAACAGAAAATTTTTTATCATTTGTAAGTATCAAATTTTGTCTGTGATTAGGATATAGCAAAGCGCATGTATAAAGCTTTGTGACAATTTTAGATATAACACATGCGGTCTGCCAATTCTTAATTTTATATCTACATTATTAGCATACAATAAATTCTATATCATTAGCAATCGTGAAGCGAGTTAGTTATAGTTGTCTGTAGGAGATCGACACCAATCGTGGATAATTGCTAATTAGTATAACAACATAATGAACATGATAACCCTCATTATTACCGTACAATATATATATATATATAAAATGTTTAACAAAGCTTCTATTACTCTATGGATAACTGATATCTCTAGTGTATGGATCAACTTAGTAAATTAACAATTTAATCATCTGAGGTGATCTTAGTATTACAATCTTCGTTAAGCTGTCGTAGGATACCGTTAGATCCCCAGGAATATACACTTGCATTTCTTTTTCACCTATTCCAACTTTTTATGACGATACGATGAATTCATCGTGAATTAGGATGATTTCATCCATTTGGTAAAGGATGTAATCGTACATCTCATGATGATTTTTGTTGTAGAATCTGTGAAGCGTTCAAACAAATTGATGCTTCAATGGAAGACGAAAAGATTTTTCTGCCTTGTATCATCTAAAATCTAGTGTATGCATCAAACTCATATTACCTACTACTCGTCTGTAGACGATATATTATCATAAACACTAGATTCCCGACATTTCGCTCTGTTCTATACAGTCAAAGATAGGGTTTTGACACCAGGGACATGTATCGTATATTTATCAGCCCGAAATATAATTTTCGAATACTGACATTTTAAAATCAATAATTATCTGTTCTTATTAGCGTTTTTTCTAAATCAACACACAAATAAATTATTCCTCATATTAATGCTAGTTTTTTCCTAACTGGTTTACGACAGCGCTCTTATATATTATTTCAATAGTAAATATGAATCAACAACTTCAGAAATAAAATTTGGTATATTTTTAACATTTACACGATTTCTCACTATTTAGGTGAGTATTCGAGTAGCAATCGCAACTACTGCGACGCACCTGCGCCTATATTATATGGCTTCTGACATGCTTTTCAAAATATGTTCTTAAACCACGTTAAATTGAAACATTTTTTTTTAATGTTGGCTAAAATTAATTCACAATTCCATGCCTGTCAATTTAATGGCTGACGTGATTTTCTATTAAATTTTCTTTAACCACCACAAATTGAGAAAAATTTGAAAAATGGTTGACATAAATTAGTACTTCATACTTTATGATTAATGTTTGTGATTTTCTGTTGAAAATATTGTACCTAACGATCGAAACAAGAAAAATACCCATTTTTAATATTCTCTTATGTGCTTAAGGGGGAGCGCTTGCTACTTGAATACCTTTATTTGCATTCACTCCTGTGGTTTTTTTTGTCTTGTCTCGAAATATCAACCAATTCAATTTAAAGCGACCTACTCGAAAATCTAAACAAATTTAGACAGTTATTAGAATTTTCTCTAAAAATCGTCATTTTTTTTAGATTTTAT
Source organism: Thelohanellus kitauei (assembly GCA_000827895.1). Lineage (NCBI taxonomy): Eukaryota > Metazoa > Cnidaria > Myxozoa > Bivalvulida > Myxobolidae > Thelohanellus > Thelohanellus kitauei. The sequence goes on along the minus strand of JWZT01001836.1, from coordinate 595,700 downwards.
GGAATAGTACATTAATAATAAGTAATTTGACATTCCATATTACCAAAAAATTTATCTATATACAATATCATTTTGTCCAAAAAAAGTATAATTTTTACAAAAATAGCAATATGCGCTTTCGAGAGAAAATATATTTGAGATAATAATTATGAAAAATAAATACGTTAGAAATTAATCGCATATTCGAAAAGTTTGTTCTTTATATATATACATTTTACTTCAGTCAGAGTTGAAAATATAAATTCTCAAACGAGGCAGATGTGAAAAGCAAAATAGTTATAATATCATTTTACATTATAAAACAAACATGACAAGATATTTTTTTAACTTAACAAGTCCATATTCTTAAGAAAATAAGCTAAAATGTGGAATTTGTTTTTTCGGTATTAACACAGCTCTCCTACAATGTTTCAAAGTTGTTCTTGTTAAATGATTCCTCTAGTATCTAATAAGTGCCACGTTTTTTAAAAAATGGTTTGAATTGTAATTCTGAAAAAAATTCTGAAGATCTGACAACATGAGAATTGCGACCAGAGATACAGGTTGATATCAGGTTTATCTATTGATGTATAGATATAAAATATATCTATTGGTATTTTTGGTATTCAGTGGCATGACATTTTACTCCTTTCGAATTAAATTTTGGCGCTTCTAAGATAGTATTTACATATCCACTTACAGCTCTCAACATTCGTCTATTTTTTTTTGGTAAATAAATTTGATTAAAAATATTATTTAAAGCCTAGAAACCTCACAGTGAATTCAAAATCCATGATCTCTCATCCTAACTTCAACACTAGTTTTAACTTAAAGTTTGATGCCAATTTAGCGTCTCAAAATTTATTCATCTGACAGCATTGTTAATAAGTATGAATTATACATAAGTAGTATATATCGCTGGCTCATTAAGGTTGATTTCAAATACTTGCAAACATCGTTCGTTTAATTGATTTAATTTATGGTTAAAACAGTCTGACTCATTAAAGATTATTCAATTTATAAAGAATATAAGTGGCAGAGGGGGTGGGCCTCTTCACTGAGTGCTACACATTGAATAGTCATTAAGCTTTTATCGAAAATCTTAAAATGATTAACTATTTTTCAACTGCACAGAAAGACAACTATCATGACAGACACTATCTCATCCCCAAATTTGAAAATGAGAATTTTTCAAATACAACGGTTTAAAATTTATCTTAGCTTCTCGTTTTACCATTCAGAATATTGAAAGGATAATTTGTTTCACACAAATATTCCTCGTTTGATAAATCGTTTCAAATTTGGTTGTTGAGATTTAATAGAAAATCATAAATGCATTTGATTATTTTGACACATAACTTAAAGATTATTCGTGAGTTGCTTCAAATATTTCTTGTGTCATGATCCTTAAGATCCTATGATACTTTATCGATTATTCGATAATTTATGTATTTTGAAATCCCATTATTTATAACTTTTTCGATTTTGTATTTGCATAGTCTTCTTTCAACGATTATTTCGATTGCTAGACCGAAAATCATTTTCTCTTCCCATCGCATTAATTTAATTTTAAAATGCATGTCAGTAATCTTATAGCTTTACGGATACTTTATCTGGTGAACAATTAACTCCAGAAAAGCACACACTCCGCTTAAGTGCGCACAAAAATTTAATCCTGTTTCTCTTTGGCTGTGTATATTTACTAGGGATATATGCGCGCCGCCGTTTAGTGCACGATTTTTCTCTGTCCTAAAGTTATGCACATAACCGTAGTTGACGGTACACTCATATATATGTATAAAGATTATTTTGTTCTGGATTTATATTTAGCTTCATGGTTGTCCAAGTATTTTTTCTCTTATAGAGAACGGATGTTTTGTTTCAATATTACATCGAAATTTGAGACTAGCATAACATTATAGAATCATGTTACATATAATCGAACACGGTGATCTACATTTCATAGAGTAGGAAGCGAATAAGCCGTTCTCCCAAAAATCCTTCTTTTTATTCCCATTCAATTCAAACAATATTCGATTTTGTAACTCTATTAAAAATTCACCTAATTTACTACATAATTACAGTAAGACGAAATGTCTATCAATAAAGCCAACTCGTAATAAGGCTCGAATTTATTCATTAAACCACATTTTATATTCATTATTATTTAGTGCCTTCATTAAATTGCTTAAAACAATTGTTATAAAAAGAACAAATTTATTTAAAGAATCCACTAATTGTATCTGTTGAAAAAAAATCGTTTGAAACTCTCAGAAATATCTATTATCCTGTTAGTATAGGTTTAAATCTCCAATCGTAATGAAATAAAATTTCGTGGATTAATTTTCGTTTCCAAACGTTACTATTTTATACATTTTTGTTGTATACGGTTTTGAAAACATAGTTTATGATTATACCATTTTGATTCAGAATGGCCAAATATAGCATTCCAAATGGTAGATTATGCGCATTCTCAAAATTTTTACTGCATTACATCATTTTTCATCCTCAAAGGTGGATGATTTCATAAAAAACCGATTTTTAAATATAATTAATTGAAATGTTCCCGTTTCAATGCTTATTATGCAAAAACATTGATTCGCGAATTCAGCTCTTGCAGTCGTGGCGTGAAATCTGAGTGGACGCTTCTTTTCGAAATTGAATAGAATTATCAAATCTAACATGGTTATTTTTGATGGGAACACTCTACTGGCCACAATTTCGGAAGCGTCAACTCAGGTCTCACGAAACGACTGCGATAGTTTGATTTGCGAATCAACGAATTTTAATATCAAAGGTGTTGCAACTGGAACATTTTAATTAATGTTCAAATAATTATATTTTTAAAAAAATTCTGCTTTTTTAATGAAATCATCGACCTTTCTGGATGAAAAATGATGCAATAAATTAAAAAATTTAGACATGCGCGAAAATCAGCCATTCCGAATGAAAAATGGTGTATATAGAAATAAAATTGTCTCAAAATCATTACTAATTATATATTTAAACATCTCCAATATATTTTATATTACATGGTTATTTTTGATGGGAACAGTTTGATTTGCGGATCAACGAATTTTAATATCAAAGGTGTTGCAACTGGAACATTTTAATTAATGTTCAAATAATTATATTTTTAAAAAAATTCTGCTTTTTTAATGAAATCATCGACCTTTCTGGATGAAAAATGATGCAATAAATTAAAAAATTTAGACATGCGCGAAAATCAGCCATTCCGAATGAAAAATGGTGTATATAGAAATAAAATTGTCTCAAAATCATTACTAATTATATATTTAAACATCTCCAATATATTTTATATTTACAAGCTGTTCACCCAGCAATTCAATTATAACTGGTTTAAAGTGTGTCTGCTGAATATAGTAATATACACATCGCAGCTTTCGTTTATTTCTTTCACTTTGATGATCTGACTTGTACGATAGCACACGATAACTTTGTGTAAAATGTACAGATGTAAAAACGTCCTATGCCTTAAAAAGAATATGGAAGCTATTTAAAAATTAAATAAAATACATCGACTATCATATAATCCATGAACCAAATCAACAGACGTTTTTCGTCAAATTTGAATTCATGGAAACACAAGTTGAGATTTGTTAAGAAAACGGATAGGAAAAATAAACGTGAAAGACGTTTATCTTTGCCCAATGAAAAAAAGAGCTTAAGCCTTTTTACAAAAATTTATGTGTGAAGAAGTGTATTAATGCTTCGAAATTCAGAATATTGTGAGAGTACATCCTACTTTAAGACCTTAAGGGTATACTTTTACATTTATGACTAGATATTTTAAAAATATCTTCCTTTCCTAGCATATATATTGGCGTAACAACATTTATGGTTATATTTATTCAAATTTTGATAATCCTAATTATAAACCTCTTACTGGATTCGAATGTTCGCACTGTTCAAAAAGACCATATTTTCAACCTCCCAATATTCCGTTTTTATTTAATCTTTAAAAGCGAGGGGCTGAAATGAATATTCTTTCAATGAAATTTCAATATTATTCGTTAATATATATATAAGGAAATAATATTATTAACAAATAATAGATATATTAAATAATCCACATTAATAGTAAAAAATACGGTGATTTAAGATTATTCGTCGTTGGTAAGCATGTCTATACTTTCTTAAAAATCGTATGGAACAATACGTAAGATAGGAATTATTCAATTCCCGCCAGCAATATAAATTAAGAATTTTATGGACGTTTTAATATTTATATCTAGCCTTTATAGAATTACCATTTAATATGAAAATATTCTATTATTTTTTTTTATAAAAATGGTTCATATTCTCGTTATCAAGCGTCATATGTTTGAATGAAACGAATGTTAGAATTAATGTCAATATTATTGAGAACTTGTGCTAGGAACAGAATCAATTTTACGATAATCGTGTTAAGGAAAGTCTCAGAAACACTAAGATGTTGAAATTTTTTGTCAAATATTATCAACATTTGGACCCCTTTTCGTATACACGTAATTAGGTAAAAACAGCGCTAGAAGAGTGGTTAGTTGTTTTGTAATAAGATGAGAAACAAAAACATAGCCATCATGAGGTAAGTTATGGCCAAGTTAATACAATCGAGAGGTATTTTTTCAAATTACATAAAGAATCTTATCAACCCATGAATAAATAATATACCGACTGGAGAAAAGTAAACAGACGATTAGCGATTATATTCTAAGAAGATCTGAAAAAAAAATCCATTCGCGTTAAAGAGAATGCTGAGGCAGCATTCCAAATATTTGGCATGTGGTAGAAAAAGTAGCATTTCTAGCAGACAAAGTATTTATCATTATTTTATAAAAAAGCATGTGGAAAAATATCTGAGTTCGTCGTAAACATAAGTTATTATAAATGAAGTTATCATTAAGGGCTTGTTCGTTCCATTAGGTTAATTTTACGTAGCAAATGTAATTATGATAATAGACGCTATTTATTATTAAGATGAAAATTCTACTTGAAGACATTTAACTTATCTAAGGATGATGCCGAAATCTATCGGATGTGCTTACGTAGAGTGTGGATAGTTTTAGTCTAAGATATAGAAGAATCCACAATTATAAAACCGATTAACAACTAATTATAAAAATTAAATTAACCCATCAGAGATAACAATATGCATGGACATTATATGTTTGTTATCAGGAACCCAAATATTATTCCTTGAAGTTGAGACAAACAACAGTAATTATGAGTTATCAACGTAATAAAATATTCGGCATATATCGGTATTCGTAGTAATTATGCGACACTGAATAAAAGCAGTCGTAAACAAAAGTATTTATTCCCTAGTTGTTTCATATCTTTTAATCATAAATTTACGAATATATACGAACCCCTAAGATTAAATAGGCTAATAGAGAGAATAATGTCATAAAGTCATCATTAATACTATGAGCAGATACTAATATTGTTTGTTATGTAATTATCATTAAAACAATATATATGTATCATGGAATCCAAGAATGTTAATTCTGATTAGTTAGATTTGTAATTACGATGTTGACCGTAAAAATTAATCATAAGGTGAATATTAAGATTTTAGATTCCGACCAATGTCTGTTAAAGACATTCTAACTTTTAAAATGCGAAATAATCGTGATTCATATTTTATTTGGCGCATGCGTCCTAAGTCTAATTCATTGTAATATCAATTGCATAATTATGTCATGCTATAAGTTAACAATTATAAAATACTCTAAAAATGCATCTTTTTATTTTTTGTCTCTGGATAAATTAGATTATCTCATAAAACACCGTTTTTATAAAAGATAACATATGTCGATAATATATTATAAATTATGGGTGTTGTTAATACCTGTAATTAAAGGCGGGATAAACTATTCGTAGTTATCCTTCGTTAATGCGCCGAATGGGTTACTGCTTCAAGCTTTCATTCTTCGCATTCATACTCGTTGCTCGAGCCTTCATCATTCCATCTGCAGTGCCATGTATTTTTGTCATTTAACAAGTTTATCCGTTTAACGCTGTTTCACCCATGGGTCAAAAACTTATATATCCTTTCCAGCCTGTCTTCTATCCAGAGACCACAGGAATGAATAATCCAGGTAGATGCCTAGAATAAATTTAGGCATCAGCCCTGTTTCCACATTTATAGATACTGTCCTCCCCATTGTTTCGTCTGTCACTACGGGTGACTCAATCAGTCAATCGAAAGAAGGTGGTGAAGCTCTGGTTGAAAGATCATCTCAAGTTCCATCGGTGGCCCAAGACGTCCCTCAGTCAGCTAATGCGACACAGACTCCTCAAATAGGATTTGTCGTTATTGGACCATCTTCAATGGTAGCCAGTCAAGCGGCCATTGATGTTCCAGTACTTCAATCTGCTCAAAATGCGACTAATCCAATGATATTGGTCGACCCTGCTTATCAAGGACTTTATCCTCTACAGAGCGGACATGCTCTATCACCACCTCAAATCATTCATGTTTATCATGATTTCCCCCAGAACCGGACACAGTTAAAAGAAGAAAATCAGAAGACTGATGATAAAGAAACAAAAGATGCTTGTGGCTGTGAAAAAGATGATGATACAGAAACAGAAGATGAGGGTGGCTGTGGAAACTTAGATGATAAAGCAGTGACATCTGATAAACCAAGTGTATACGATTATTATTCTCTTGTTGCCGATGCCAAGAAAAAAGTTGTGGATGCTGAAACTGCACATGAGAGGAGCCTTCTTTCCCGCAAAGAATCTAATAAGGCCCACCAAGAGGCGCAAAATGCTCAAGCACAGGCTGTGTTGGCCATACGCGTAGCGACTGATAAACTGAACGCGCAGAAAGGTTTCCATTTGAATTAACGTTAGGAAAGATAGATGATGACAGCGATGTTTAATTCCATTTCTCATATATTTTGAAATAATTGAACTAGAGCTTAAGCTGATATATTTTGAATATAATTGTCTTCCTTTAATCCAATTTTCGCTTAAGAATAAACACATTGAGACAAGTTCTAAATTTCTTAGACTTTTTAAACGGTTCTGGAGGTTAAATATTGGAAGTTTTATGTTATAACTTATCGTAGTTTTGTTGCTGAGTGTGTTTGTCTTCTAATTCCCATTTCGGAGTTGAGCCCACATACGTTGGAACATATCTCTGAGAAATTTTGCTTGTTGACATTTTGTGTATCCAGGTAGTTTATTTTATAAACATGGATCAGATAAAATTAGTGGAATCTGACTTCTGGATGTGTCTCTAAGAAGACCAATCTCGATCAACCTAGATGAAGTCACAACATAATTCTATATTTAACGATATCCGTTTGATCTTCAAGAGCATGGGTGTCAAACCCATTTCAAATGGCGGGCCTAAGAGAATTCCTTAAAGTACTTAGAGAGCCTGTCTACTACATTCTAATAATACATTGTAGAAAATATAGTTAAAAAAACTCCTAATTCTTTATAGATTAGAGTAACATTAATATTTTATAAATTAGAGTGTTCCATGGCATATAATTCTATATAACATAATAATACAGATCATTAAAAATGTTATTCAAACATATAAATTTTGTATAGATTAAAAATTCTATAAGTTAAAGAGAAGAATATTCGACAATATATTAATCTGATAAATAATTAAATAATTTCGTGTCTAGAAGTCTGGTTGCTCTTAACACCGACAATTTCATCAACATTTGAAGTAAACACATGAGCAGTAGAAAATATAAGCATGCTTTCAAATGAGTGTCTGTAGGTTTGAGAGATATTTTAACATCTTTAAATTGAAAAAGAAAACAACTATTTGCAAAAATGAGTTGTTCTGAAGATTGATAATATTCTTGTAGAAAAGGCAGTCACCTTTGGATATTTCTGTGCAGTTAATGTGTAAACTCTTTACTTGTCAACAGAACCGAATCTACCTACAAAACGGAATCACATGGAATAAAGACTGGTTGTATTTGTAATTCCTCTAGCGTTGTTTGTAAATTTAATGACAATCGTATTCAAAAAATTCAAAAGCTATTTTTAATGAGTTTCAAACCAGCAGAGCTTGATGTAAATTCATTTCTTAACGCTAAATTTTTGGTGACTGTACATCTGGGTATAAACTTCATGAACACAGCAAGTGTTGGAAGAGGAATTCGACTATGTGCAAAATACAGATTTTCCTATAACTCGAGCTTAGTCTCAAAAGCATAAATTCTTTCATTTTTATCATTTACCAGTTCATTACCTCCCTTGTTTTTAATGATACGGGGCCTCATGCATTTGCAAAGGTTAGTTTAAGTGCCTAGGCAATAATCATGAATCATGAGCCTGCTGACAGCCAATCTTTATCTAGGGGCATGTCCTTGCATAATATACATATGCCCTACCGCCCTTAGAGTGAGACGCTCTTGGCCTCCTCTTTCGACGCGCACTATACAGAGCCGATGGAGTCTCTGGAGAACGAGGGAATATATTCGTTCTCTCTCTTGACGGTCAGGAGGGGTAAATAAGCATCTCTCGCAAAGGGTTGAGGTGCTCTCTTTTTATTTCTCTGATAATCTACTTCGCGAGTGCCAGCTTTGTTCCTCAGCTCTTTGGGGTTGCTGCTGTTGTTTAGCACTTTGTTTAAGATTAAAATTTGCTACTCTCTGGTCGTGGCTCTATCCAGGATGGGTTAAGATTTGATCCCCGTCGTCGAACCCGTCCATTGGAGATTCTCGCTGTAGCCCTGTAGAGCTTATGGAGTTCCTCGAGGCTATAGGCTGAAGGTAACTCTGAAGCTGTCAGTGATGCAGGCCATCTGTTAGCTCCTGTGGAAGTTTCATACTCTCTCAGTTTAATCAGCCCGAATCCCGATTTCGGTCACTCATTTCCGCATCAGTTGAGATAGTTCTAAACTGCCCACAAAAACTGTTCTTAAACTAGAGCAGATTGAGCTCCAGATCAACGAGCCTGACTATACCGCAAAAACGTATCACTTCCCCCAATAGCTCATAAAATTGTCTGTGGTTAAGACCTTTCGATCTCATGAAATTTATCACCTATACCAAGAAATTTCTTATATTTCATACTTTCATGAATGGACTGCAAAACGGTTCTTAATTCACAATGCCGTATATATTGCCGAAATCTTGCATCGTAATTAGTTGGTAAAGATTTTCTTTTAACATTTGAGCGACCATAACTTTCAGAGCCTATATTTGAGGTGCTCTATTGGTGACCTGATTTGTTGCTTGCTTGCAATCTTATCAAAATTGTTCAAGGCTTTCCTGCAAACATTGATATAAATCGCCCGTAGTTGTTGTATCTATCATTAGACTGGATTCAACATAATCTTCATTTATGCTGATATATTTATCAACCCCGCGAATGATATTCACAAGTTTAGTCATGTCAGTTATATAAGTACTGGAAAAATTGATATTGAAAAAGTAACTTAAAACATTAATTAATTTGAAAGCTGACTATCTAAATAACGTTCCATATCAAAAACTCTCTCTCTTCTCTCATGCTTCATGGCTGACTTATAATATCAATGTTTTTTCTCCTCTCTGGACAAATCAAGTCTTCTTGAAACTACTCCCATTTTTTATCATCTCTCTGTCGGAAAGCGGTTTTAATGCCAAGCTCAACTGATGAGATATGATGAAGCTGACTTATACAGCAGCTTCATTAAAATGGTTGATGTTTTTAAACAATAATTGTTTTTTCCTAAATGATTTTTTCCGTTTAGTAACTTTCTCGTCACTTTTCTGTGTATAGTAAAAATCCAATAGGATTCGATTCTTTGCTTTCGTACGTTGTGCTATTTCGCGACAGCGATTTGTATAAAGCAATTCAAACAAGTTAGTTTACGTTAGGGTCAATGATAAAATATTTTCTTTTCCATTTTCATGAATAACGGATATTAGGTATAAACTTTCCTCTCTTTATTGTATGTATATTTTATGAATTACTCAAAAACGTCGTCAATTTATTTCATGGAATAAAATATATTAAGAATCACACTACAACTAGACAGATAGGAATGAATATACTTGATTTGAGGCAAGTTTAGAAACAGCAACAATATTTGAGTAAATTTAACCCTTAAATGGTCAATGCATCATGAGGCATTATATTACATCCCAATAATGATAAGGCTCATAATCAACGATTACGAAGTTTATACATATTTTCGCTTGAATTAGTTTTTACAATACTGTGTCGCCTTCGTTACGCGTTTTTTTTTGAACTTAGATGCTGGCTGGTTGAATAATTTTGGCGTGCCGAATCCGATCTACAGGTTGTATGTTTGAAACCCTGTGTTCTAGAGCATTTAAAAAAAATCTGCTTGTATACCTTATATAGTTGTTCATTCAGTGTTCTTGTTTTTATTTGATTATATTATATTTTATTGACTCAATCTGTCTAATATTTTTACTACCTTTTAGTAGAATGTAAATCGTTTCGATGTAAAATTGCGCACGACATTTAATTAATGGTTTATTAATATTATAGGGTTTCCAGATCAAGTGCGTAATTTTCTAAATAGATTCCTTCACATGTTCTTGACAAAAATTTTGTTAATATTTAACACAAAAAAATTCTACATTTTTTACAAATTTCCTCTCATCAGTAGCATATACTTGTAAATTTTCTCATATTTGGGTAATAGCTAATAAAAGCTCAAAGGTGTAATTTCTATCTTGCAACTTTCGATTCAATTGGTAAGGTTAGTTTCTGTTCTCAAGGACTTTATTTTCCTTGCATTCTTCGAGGTATAGGATCATCCATTCAATGATGAACATTTTTGTAGGTACTTGATTGAGGATTTTGAAAAGTTCTTTTCCAGGGGAATACACGATTGTATTTTCATAATGGACAACGCAAGGTTTCGCAAAACCAAGAAGGGTCCTGAACATGGTTCAAGTGATTGGCCGCACGGGCATATTCCTTCCACCTTAGTCGACATTCTTCAAACAGATTAAATAATTGTTACCAAAATGGAAGAAAATTGTAAAACCAACGGCCCGGGATCATAAACAGACTTATTTAATCAAGTGGCTCAATAGTAATTATATCTTTGGACTGCGAATGGCTAATATCCAAATATGCTAAAATTGAAGAAAGGTGTTAATTATGAAATTAAATTAATGAATTGATTTGAATTTGTTATTTGTTTCATACTAAACATTGTCAAAATTAGAGTTAGAAAATGTGACGGTATGTATCAGAAAAAGTACAGACTTGATTCGGAAAATAACGGAATGGATCTTGAAACCATATATTTCAATTCGTGAATAGCAAACACCATGGTCATTCTCCGTGAATAATTATCACCATCAAGATCAACAAACATTATAACAATACGTCATGTCTCACTATAAAACGCCGATTATTTTAAATAATATAATGAATTTAAAGAAAAAGCCGATTTCTAAAATTCTTTAAAAATAAATTCAAAAGAGTAATCTATTATAATGCTTTAGAATTAAATTGTGTATATTCTAGTCTCCATCTAGTGTTTTTTTTATAGTTTGAAAGTTTTGATGAACCAAAAGTTTGTAGCCAAGATTTGACAACTTAAACAGTCAAATGAACCATTATTTAATATCTGTCATTTTTAATAAAACCAGCTTGATTGGATTTTGCAATCGACACATGGTACAAAAACCTTTTCAATAAAGATTCTATGACTCGTTACTGCCAAATGTCACGTTTATAACACACTTAATTATTTTAAATAGTATTCGAGTTTCCGATTATTCTAATAATAGTTATTAAAAAATAAACTGAGTAATAGCGAATTGGCTCGTTTGCCAAGTATATGTCAGAGGTGTCCCAATCATTCATAACAAGAATTTTCTAAACTACATATTGTCAGTTTGCCAGAAGCTAAAAGATTATTATGATTGTTAACATTCAATTCCATCATTAAATATAGATCAGCCATGTTTTAGAATCAACTGGCCCGAAATTGTATATTGGCATCCTATTATTCTTCGCTTAAGTTTTTTAGAGCTGTTATTCAAACCTAAAAACGAGTTAAAATCGAATTTATTGATAATATCCATAGTTTGCAACCATATCACTCCAAAACGTCAAATAAAATTTGTCAAAATGGAGACATTTGATTTGTTCGAAAATCTCCGTTTTGCTATGGAAGTAACAATAATAGCATATTATAATATATTAAAATAATTTTTGAACCTTCAGATCTGTTTTTTGAATTCGAGATATATGAAAAACTGGCCTTGTGAGTAACCCTGGAGACACATTTGGTAGGAGGGTGTAACGTTGAATTTTATACTCTATGACCTTTTTATCACAGTGTATGTTCCGTATTTGATACCTCTTAATTAATGAATACTTAAAAATCAATTCTTTAATTTATTTTCAATTTCTTTGTGGTATATTTTCCGGGCGCATTACATAGTATTTTCTTTATTCATTTCGTGTAGTCTATGTATATTCCTAAATAAATATGTTGAAACTGTTGTACCACCCGTGTTGATTTAAAGCCACGGGGTTCGTTTATCTTTGTGGTTTTGTATAATAATTTTTATACATTCCGTTTCAACTTTTGAAATCATTTTCGAAAACTTTTCTATATTTTGCATCGTCAGGACGTGTTGCACTTAATAATTTTCTTCTTTTTCAATTTTGGAATTTCAATTTTGGAATTTCGATTTTTGTATCATTTTTAACTGTCATATACTCAAGAAAATCTAGACTATTGTTTTTCACATGCTGATGTCGTAATGATTCAATCTTTTTTTAAGCAACGATACACCATTCTTCTTCTAAAATATCCGCAAACCACACAATCCGAATTATTTTTTATTATTAGGTGAATATTCTCATAATATTGAGGTATATCATCTGCTAGAGTCACAAGATGGTTTCGATTTTTAAGGATCGTAAGATAATGATCCCTCTATGATCAGCAGTAAGTCAAAAACCTATCTATTGATAAGTAGTAAAGGCATAACAAAAAAAACATTTTTACAAAAGTGTTTCGTCAACGTTTAATATCAACAAAAATCGTTCAGACAGAAAATTTTTAGGCTTGATGTAAAATGTGTCAAACATTCAAAATTCATTCTACACAATTTAATCATGAATGATTTGACCAAGTAAAAAGAAAATTTCAGCGATGCATTTAATAAGATCTCATAGAATATATGGATAAATTCATGAAAAATTTAAATGTGGATGGAAACTATTTGTATTTTCTTCAAAGGTTAGCGGGGCTGTTCTTTCAGGTCCTATTTTTCAGTTTTGATGGAAATACGTAATACTATTATTTAATTTTCGGAATTAAGAAAATTATTAACCTCAACCTTTCTTTCCCGTATCGAGTAATATATACGCTTCCCGCAAGACATTGTAAGACGTTGAATATAAATGAATTTCTTTGTTAAAACGTTAAATAAGTTAATATTGAAGTATATCAAAAAACCCTTCATATCATGGTCTGAAGGTTTCCACCATTTTGCAGGGAATTTTATTCTCTGAGGCTAGATAGCTGTATGTGTTGACTTACCCTTCAAAATGTTTAAAACACGAATAAACAAAAAATTACTTTGAATCCTCTGCCGATCGACAGCAGAGATGGATATTGGCTAAACAACGCTATCATGCGTTAAAAATCGTTGTATTACAATAAAATCGATTCCAATCGCCGCAATAAATCGTTTGTCGAAATGAAAGTGTTTAATTAATAGTTGTAAGGTCAATGATCTATTATCAAAAATATAGCAATTAAAACTCATAAAATTTCGTTTACGTTCAATAATACTAGATTCTTATAGTTATTTAGCAATTATACATGATTAATGATGTCATTAAGCCAAATCTAAAAATTATTATTTTCATAGGATATTAAGAAAAGATGGAGTTGCTTAATCAAGTATAATTGACGGAAAAGGGTGAATATCAACGAATTTATATTTATCTTAACACGTTCAGATATATCTAATTTTTTTAGTAGAGGGCTTTGTAATGCTCTTAATGATCAATATTGATGTTCTCTGAGTTTTTAGAAGCTACAAAATATGCGACATGCCACGAAGTTTTGCGTATTTTTTTAATGAGTTATTACCTTCATGTGTCTTGATCGATTATAACTCTTACTTTATACAAATGATAATGCGCCGTCCTATATATTTTGAATGATATCTACACAATCTGTTTGAGTGCATTATAAATCAAAACGGTTTCAACATCCTAAATAGAATGCAGTTTAATATATTTAGACAATAACAGTCACATTTTAAGGTGTTTTATTATATAAACTTTGAAATTTAAAGAATCAATTCTTCTAAGAAATAATATCCATAAAAAATCATCAATGTAATCGTCAAAGTTATTTGCTGTCGCGTCACAATATTTGGTAGATATCGAAACAATTCATTCATTTTCAGAGAATTCAATGTTCTCCCACTTAGGTTTACGTGTGCATCCGTTTAAAACCCTGCATGTATTAGAGAATGATATAAAAAGTAACTGACACTTCATACAGCAGATTAACTATAACAAATATTAACGACCATAACTCATACGATCAAGGTATCAAATATGTGGAATTATCTGCAAACATAACTTCTGATCACTCGTGTACAAACTAAAAAAAACATGTTTTGGTTTAAAAGATGTTTGTAAGAAACCAAGAAACAAAACTCGGAAAAGAGCGCTCCATCTTTTATATAGGTAAATTCTAGCACTGATTGGTTCATTTATCCATAAAGTACCTTTATTCCAAACTCGACGGTACAAAAATCAATGCAAATGACACAAATCGTCATGGATATTGCATTTATTAATAAAAAAATTTTTTATTAAAATCCCAATATCATCATAAGTTGGAGATGTTTTACAAAGATGATATTAAGCTCTGATAAATTCATTGGTTGTATTCCAACGTGCCCTATAATAAGATTTTCCTAATGTTGATACCTTTGTTCTGCGATTTTTTTTATTTCAGTCCAATCGTTTGACTAGACTTCTAATATATAAATTGTAGACACTTTTTAACAATTATTACGACGAAGGATAACTGTTATGTAATAATTTTAATAAATCGACCAATCATATCATCAAAGAATGTTTGTAAAATGCGTCAGTTAGGCATGTATCGTAAATTAAGGACTCGAATAAAAATATAGGAAACGTGGAATTCGTTAAACGACACCCGTGCATGATATTTTGTACACAATTCATTCATTTGTCAAATAATGTTTAGTGTCTTTTAAAACATATTTTATAACGTCATTCCATATTTAATTGGGATCTATACGACCGCAACCGAAGTTATTTAGAGTATTTATTTACATTGCCATATTATAGTGTATATAAGCTGAATTGTAGATTTTATACATTGACTATCAAATCTATTAGATTGGTTTCTAATAGGTGATGTCTATTCGATAAATCATCTGGGGTTATTTTTACCTATAATCAGGATAAATTAGATACTTCTATGGCAGGATAATTAGTGTATCATTATCTACGACTAATGTAGATAGTTTTTTATAAACGTATAACCCTTCACAGAATGGTTTTACAATTTTACTTTGTTTAAACACACAACCATTTGGCATTTATTTTCAAGAGAACAGAAAAAGATATTCAAGTAGAAAAATGCCTTCTATTGCACATGCGCGAATGATAAATGGAGTATATTTTTATGTGCATCGTCTCTAGATAATTTCGAACCTAAAATCACATATATTAATCTTAAAGGTTCCTAGAATGAAGTGAAGTCAAAATTTTTCACTCTTGTCTAAATTCGTCGTAGTTTAAGAGCATTTAAAAGAAAATCATGTAAGTTTTTGAATATTCCCGCAAGTGCTTTAGGTAGAGCTTGGTACTTGAATAACCTATAAATATATCCCATGATGATTGGATTTCATTTCCAACCATTTAACGTGACGGGCCTCTGATATGTCGTAATTCACAGGAAAATAGATTATGTTCAAAATAAATGAATGTCCCGAACGATCACGGGTTATAATAAATATTATATCGACATCGGAATATTTCGGAAAGTCAGTATATTACGTGTCTACATCGCATGATTTTCACTAAGATTAATATTTTTTTAATTATTGTGCTTCATGATTATTGCCTATTCATACTAGGCATGTTTCATAAATGTTGGCGGATGAGTTCGATCTATTATAATTTATTGTTCCGGCATAATTCTGATATTTTAAGATGGTTTTAAAGACATCCACGTACAAATTCAAGTTAAATCATTAAGAACGTTAGAACGAAAAGTTCATATATACTTGTTTAAAAGAGATATGTACTAGATTATGATTTTATTCATCCTTAAATTATCTAGCAATGAACTTGGTAAATTTTCCAGAATTGCATAGATGTGGCTTTAGACGCTCTATGACATCTTATTGAAAATTCGTCATAATATATGTTGGTTTGACTATATGCCTGTTAGAAAATGCTATGAATTGTGGAACTATAACGCATTGAATCACTGTTTTAGACGATAAGAAGCACTAATAGAAATAATAAAATACAATTGCAACTCGGAGATTTTTAGTGTTGAAAATTTGGTTTACATTTTTGTAGTTGTAATACACAAATCGTTTAGGAGCCACAGATTCTGTCATATCATTCGATATAAGTAAAATGACACATCAAATGTAATTTCTACCGTGTACGAATTTCTGACGATAGTACACCGCCCCAAACGTTTAGATGGCGTATTTTACCTAAAGGCTGGTGGTTATACAACTAATGAGGTTCGCATCTTAAGTTAATTACAGCTAATATTTACAAATTCTGCCTGAGAACATCTATGTGATCCGTGATATACCTTATTGATGAAAACATTGTTGTATACTCATAACTATCTGGACAGTCTATCAAAACAAATACTTTATTAGAAACATCGATTTCTTATGTTTGAAGTTTATTTAGATACAAGACAAAAAATAATTTTAGTGATAAACATTTTCGATATTTCGTCAAATACATGGACTACAACAACAACTTTGAAACCAAAGAGTATCCAGATGATCAGACATGTCAATCATTTTCGGGTGATAGTTGTTATCTGAGTAGGTGGAAGCATCCACTCATGAAAAAATTTTCTGCGAAATCTGTAATACTTATTTCGAAATCTTGAATGGATTAAAAGTTATTACGTAAGCGAATTTAACATCTTTACACTCAAACGAGGCAATAGTCACCATTTCACAACTACTATAGATGAATCCTTTTTAATAATTATATATGTTTTGAAATGAATCTGAAGTCTATGAATGTGTGGCGAAATATCGAGATTCAGCATCGTCGCTGATGAGTCTGAGACTCGAACCTACCACCTATCACTGAATCTGAGAAGAAAAGCCCAGGCTTTGTCTACTGCAGCCAATAATTTTGTAAAGTTTGATTCAAACGATTGATTTATTGCGTTAATTTAGTATTCATTTTAAGTACATTTTCAAGAACGACGTCTGGCACCAAATGCAATGTTAAACACAATCTCATACTTGATTTATAGATAGTTTTTGATACAATAAAACACAGTTTTGTTTATGATTTATTTATAACAGGAATTCATGAAATATATCAAATAAATCAATAAAAAAATAAACCTATTTTATACCGCAATAATTCGTCTTAATGAAAATATTCGTAGAAATGTTGTATTCCATAATCTCTATATTTAAATTAATAACACTTAAACACACAATATGAATATTGAAAATAATCTATAATGACATCAGCCTTGTATCTGGTTACATCACCCAATCCAAGTCATATCTATATCCACTTTCTAGCAGTATCTATGTGATTATCGGATATCATCTGTTGACAACGGTTATACATTAAAAATAGTTTATGGTTTCATTCGTCAATAATGACATTAAATATCAACTTAATTACTTGTATTCTTAGGAATGAAATTCATTTTGGAATCGATATCTTGTTTCGTTTCTTTGTCACTTGATATTTTTCAGAATTATTTTCAGCTGTGGATGTTTCACGTCATTATGACACCGGTTTCTAATAACCCACAGTGAGTTGTGCAATTATAATTTTGAGTGTTTTTTTTACCCCAAACATCATTTGATCACCATTGAAAAACCCAATAACTTGTTTTCCAACTTCAATACCCATCAAAAGGAAAAGAAACACTTTATTTGCAAAATGGTTATCAATTTTTTTACATATCAGTTGAAAGAGCTAAACAGATATATTTTGCTGTTCGGAGACATTTTACAATAAATATATTTCTCAGGAAAATATCTTCAAATCTTTCTCGTTATGACTAATTCTCCGTATTTTTCAGTGTTAAATTTAATTTTCGATCATGCCACTTTATTGTGGACAATACGTTGTCGCTTTCATATTCTAAATCCTCAAAGGATTTTCTAAAAATTTGAAAATTGTGACTGAAATAAAGTAATTATATCTAAATGAACAGATTTGGCTTTTACCTGTTTATCTATGTTTTTTATTTGCCCCAATTTCCCACGTAATACATTTCTGAGAAATCTCGACCATAACTTTCAAAAATAAAATATTTGATCTCTAATATATATCGATAGCTATTATTATTATAATGGATTTCTAGCTATGTAAATAGGGACAAGTACCTGGCAAAATGCATGCGCGTTCTTGAAGATTTTTATAAAGTACAGTAAACAATGTCCAATTTTCGGGTAAAATAATTTTTCTAGAATTTTGTTTAGGATCAATATTTTTGAATGTTTTTTTAATGAAGTTTTAATTTCATTTACCATGTTCAGAATCATCTATGAAATACAAATAAAAGCCTAGTTTTCGTATTAAGGAAAAACAAGACAATATCGATTATCTTTGAAGGATGGCACCAAAATTTTCACATAATTTTCGTACGAGTTAAATGTCGGTATATGAAGATAAGTATACTTAATTGATGTTTATACTAAAACACAGTCCAAAATATATGGAAATTCTTCGACTCACTCCCCTAAAAAGATTAAACAGATAGAGATATATCAACAAGAATACGTATTAAGAATTCAATGCCTAATTATTAGTCTATTTAATTGGATATTACAATGCATTTAATGCTAAAAATGTTAAGCTAGCTGTTTCATTTCAAAAAAAAATAAAAATAAACGTCAAAATGACTCAAAAAATAGATTATAATCTATCGATGGCTATTGTTCTATAAATATAGGGAAATCGACAATGCAGTGCCGATTGATGAGATTTTTGACAATTAAGGAAATTTAACGTTTCATTTCCACTAAAATGACACAAAACTGAGCATATTCATTGTCATATGTTATATGAAACATTAATTACTAGGTAGAATTGACGTAAATTTAAATTATATTTAATTTTGGATTAATTGAATGATTTTAATTACATTTAACAACAATTTTTTTCAACCTGTCTATTTTTCTGTTTTTTCAATATCTTATCCATAATTTAATGAAAATGATACAAGTTTTACCGTAAATGATCTACTTGAAGTCACGTTATTTAGAGATTCGATTTTGATGATTCCTATCTAGTTTGTTGATTGATTCCTTTAAGTTCAGTATTGCATAAGCTGATCGATGTATACATTTGTCTTTCTCGCAAGATATTTCAAAGGTTATTGGTTCAGATATTTAATATAAAAATCATTCTAGCCCTACATTATGAATTTTGTTACAATTGAATTCAAAAAACGCATATAAAAATTTTCTAAAAAAAAAATTGTAAACTTTAAGGGTTTTCATGATGAATCGCGGACAAAATATAATTCTTGGATATACGACTTTGAAAATAAATACCATTATAATGACAGATATTATACTCTTGTTTCATTACCGTAACGATTTTGGCATTTTAGAACTCGATTACAATAAATGCGATTAGCTCAATATTAAATGAGATGCGCGCGATTGATGATTAAGACCCTTATATCAACATATTTACTTAATTCTTCTTAGCCCACTAATTTTCTAAAGATACTGCCGCTTTGAAATTCTTCTAAATTTTCGATATTTTTATTTATTTATTCGAATTTACATACCTATATATATCACATAAAAGTTATGTCGCTTGCACCTGTACAGAATTTTTTGTAATGTTGCTATAAGGCATAACAATTTACCATGTAAAAAATTCGAATTTGTTAAATATTTTATTACCGATCAAAAGTATAATGATTGGCATTGATAAAATAAATTAATTTATGGTTTTAAAAATAAGACTGATGCAAAACAGAATACAAAAAGAATTTAAATATTTCATAATATATTTAGACTGCAATCATTTTAGGGAATCAACCGATCTTTACTAACAATATAGTTCATTTTTCTCAATATAAATTTCGAACATTATTTTTATTATAAAGAATAAACATTAAAAATTTTAATAGGAATGCTAATATGCATACATTCTTAACAATCCTAGCTGTATTGTATGAATTTATATCTTGCTCGTGTAACCATTATAACTGGAAATAGACTTTTGATTCATAATATCAAAGATTCAAAGCCAAAATGGCGTGTTGTCATGTCGTATAATTAAAAAATATAATTTTCAAATAATTGATGATAACTCGATATCACACCATTTTATATGTTGATCTGGTATTGTATAGGCTATCTTTTGATAATTTTAAAAAACTATTATCTATTTTTTTACGCATGGGCGATAATTATACAAACATAGGTCTTCTTATCGTGATAATTTTGTCAAACTGAACAATGATTTATGAACACAATTTACTCAAACATTAATTAATCTTGATATACATTGTGGTAGAATTCAGGCCTAATCTTTGTTGCACCACATATATAATGTAACTAGAAATCCTAACTCACTGTCTTTCTACCAGAAAACCAAGGTTCAAATCTACATGACTTATTCACAGTTTTTTTGGATATAACTTTAAATTTTTTAGCCTGATACAGGATGATCTACGTCAATAAATTTTTTTCAACCATCATTACCAAACTAATTCCGAAGGTATACAAAAGTAAACGATAATATATTGCCTATTTGTCGATAAAGTAATTTCTGATCAAATTTAAAAAATATAAACACGATGAATATATTTATGTGTCAAATTCTAAAACTGAGTTTACCGCCATTATCTGCCTATACGTACCATACATACATAGTAAAATTCTAGCCCGTTATTTACTGGAAATTTTGGGTCAGATTACATGTGAAATTATTTGAGTATTGTGGATATCATTTCATTCTACGACATGCATCAAATTGACCTAAGAATATACATTATTCAGTCTACCAATTCTTCAGATGTGGATTGCTAAAAACATCCGGTAAATCTAAAAATCTTAAATGGATAATAGGTTCAGGAAATACAGGATTAAACAACTTTTCAGAAATATTGGCTTTATCATTTATTGTTATACCATAATTTTTCCACTGATAATAAATATCTGGGTTTTGGCAACCATGTGTATGCTAAAAACTACAACTAATCCCAGGCAATTGCTGTTGAATAGTTTCAAAAATTGAGTTCAATAAAAAATATTGATAGGTCTAAAAAAGTTTGAAGAAAGTTTACTGTTGTTTTTTTGACACTTAAAATAGAAAAAACTCTTTTTTATTAAAAACTTGACAATGAAAATGTATCAAGTTCACACTAATGACACATCTGCTGATATATTTTATATCCTTACTCGCTGTAAAGACTGATGACGTAAGGTTCATCGCCGTAAACTATTCAAAGATTTAAACACAGTATTAACTTAAAAAGTACAGGTAAATTAATGAAGGAAATGCAGCTGTAATCAGTACAATTCTTAAAAAAATATCCTATCAATAAAATCGGTTATAGAAATTTTAAAAATAACTTAGAGAGAAAGAATACATGGTTGACATTATTTTTATTCGATATTTTGAATCATTTCTGATAATGATATTATAAAAGCGTCGTGATTAAATGCGATACTTGGTAATAAATTCAAAAATTTTAACTGGATCCTTCATTCATTATAACTATTTGTGAATTGATATATATATATAAGGTGTAAATAATCAGTAAAATGCATAAAAAGTCATTCTATTTCACTTACTTTCATGATCTAACGGGCCTAGTGCAAAGTTTCCTAATCGCATCAGATGTTAAACAAGGCCAGATGATGATATATATATAATAAAATATAATCTGACTATTTATGGTAATTTTAGCATTAAAACGAATATAACTCTGAATTATACGATTTTAAAGCAAATAATATCGTAACGCGCCTTATACGTTACAGAAAAATATTTGGTAAATTTTCGCACTTATTCGGAATTCAGGAACAAACTTAAAACACATATATTCCAGTTTTCGAGATTGAATAAATCCGTCAGATTAACATTCACAATTTATTATATTTACTGTAGCTGTCATGATGCGTACGCGCATTTCCTTTATAGTAAGTTTATCAAGATGTAACAGATCTACAATCCGACATTGAGCCCTAATGGCTCTTTTAAACAATAAAAATGGGGTTTTCCAACAATAATTTATTTCGCTATGTAATCTTTAAATTGTGAACAACGATATATCAGATATTTACTTTTAATTCATAAATAAATTGCATGAGCCACATTATTTTACTTCATTTCCTATCTATCCTCAAACTTTCAACTTCATAACCATACACTTTCTTTTGATAATTCGGCTTTTACAGAATAATAACTTAGAGAATTTAAACAAACAAACAATGTGCCATCATGTTACTCTTTCCCACAATATTTTGATAGCTAGGATAGCGAATGAAAGTCTATCTCAGGTAAAAATCAAAGAAGACAGAAATATTTCATGAAAAGATCAAGATGAATATTGCAGAATTCGTCCAGAATGTTTAATTGAATGATTGACGTGATCCAATATAATGATATTTTCGTTACTGATCTAAGTGAAAAATGAATTCAGTGAATGAATTGCTGATTGGTTATCTTTGTTATTACGCCTAGAGCAAAGCATCTACATGGTCCCATGGGATCCTTTTTACAGTTATTTGATCTTCAAAAGAATTTGAAAAGTTTAAGACATTATTGCCGTTTTTGTGTTATTGCTTATTTTATTCCCATATTTATTTTAAAAATTTTCCGACAATTCCACACTTGTCCCACTAATTATCTTATTGATATTTCAATTTAGATGACTGACATTCTTGTTTGAAGCAGCAATTGCTGTAACGGTTCGAATTCCTACGATACGTAAAACAGTTTTTTGGAAACCACAAATGACAACAATTTCGTGTAATAACAGAAAGATTTAATAAATATGAATTTTTATGTTTTCTTGTTGAGGCATATCCATTCAACATCGGTATTAACAATATATTGGTTTATTTATTATAGGAGAATATAAAAAGTTTAAAAAAATATTTAAAAATAGACCAAATTAAGTGTAAAAATATTGAAAAAATGAAAATGGATTTCGCTAAAATTATTAGGGATTATATCTTAAGCTTGATTAGTTTTTGCAGATGTTGTCCAGGTTTCTGTCAAAAGAAATTTACAAATGAGTAGTTAAACTGTAACAGCATTGTGGGTTTTTTCTAAGATGCTGTATTGGAAGCCATCGATCATTCATTCGCATAGAAATGATGAATTGGATTGATTTCACTCTACGCATGTTCCTTTCTGCCTAGAAATATTAACACATTATGATTACAAAACGACACTAATTGAAAATTAGTTAGAACGTAAACTGAGAAATGTTTGTCAATTTTTTAAGTGTTTCAGTGTGTCAACAAAAAAAAGGGCTCGGCCGGGAGTCGAACCCGGGACCTCTCGCACCCTAAGCGAGAATCATACCGCTAGACCACCAAGCCACACAACGAAGTTCTTAAAATTGAATAATATTTACATAGTGTGATAATTTGCATTCAAAGTTAAAAGTGTGACTAGAATCCACGTTATAATATATTAGGGAACAGTCAATATATTTATAGTAATTTAATAATTATTTTAGACAAAATAATGATCTCTATATTTTTGTGAGATGTAGAGTGTAACACTAATAATCTGGAGTTATAATTTTGTATACTATGAATATAATATTGATTTTTATGTTTTATACCATAACCAAGAAAAACAATATTAAGACTTTTGTGGCAGGTCGACTCAAAATTATTTAGAATTTGTTGTATATTATCAAAACTATATTTAACCGCGTTGTAGAGAACCAGACAAAAACTATATGAAAATAGTAACTTTATTATATACATAACGGTTGTGTATTTCCTGAATAATTCTTGTATATTATTAGAAAGACACTTCTCATTTAGAATTTAAAATCATTTGTGAACTTTTAATTGGCTTGATGGAGACATAAATCATGAGACTTAGAAGCATTTTTAACGTTTTTAACTTAAGAAACGTCGATTGAAGTAATTTATATAAATCTATTATATATATCATATATAGGACTAGAAGCGAAAGTTAATAACTAATTGTAGTAGTTATATTAAAAAATGTTATGCACTGGCTCCAACGTTCTAATTGTGAATTGGCGAAGAGAGAGAATTATAATAATTCTAAGAAAGTATGGAAAGATTTAAGCCACTTCATGTTAGTATAGTTCATGGGTATCACGAAGTTATGAGCGTGCTATCAGTCTCGATTTAACAGCGCTATCAAAATATTCAGGGTTGACGAGTGAAAAAGACTAACAGAATGTCGAGCTGATTCTTCGTAACGTGGTGCCTGATGTCAACAACATGCAGACAACCAAGTTCTATCAGATACACCTCGAATCGATTCCATTCAGCAATAATTTGGGATTTCTTGTAGCTGCATTATGTACCTGAACAAAGCTCTGCTGGGGCGACGATCCGAATTTCAAGGCAGGATCCGTCGATAAACGAAAAAGGCCGAGCAGTATCTAATGAACATTAAAAGACACGCATCGGAATTGTGAGTTCCTCATCAACCCGAAGAGTGGGTAGGGGATCCGTTCACCAACGAATGTATACTTTGATGGTGTGTAAAAATCACAATATGAGTTGATGTCATCTAATTTGTCTTTACAAAATAATAAAGATCGAAAATATAGTTTAATGTTGTCATTGATATTATGTAACGAGTTTTTCCTCACAAATATTGTATGTTTCTTCTGATGGGCGTCATTAAATATTAATGAGTTCACAAATTGTTTATAAATATAGAGTTTCCTCCTTACTCGGCATCCTTAAAATGAAACGAAAACTGAATTTATTTCTTGTAGTAGCTGATGTCTTGTAGGTAGAACAGACATTCAGTCGTTGCCTCTATTGAAATAAACGAATTCTATATTATAACTCGAAACATCGTAGTTAAACAATGCGAATAATTTATTCTTTCAAGGTTAAGCCTCATAATTTTGGCCGGTATATCAGAAACAGATAAAATGACGATCTTTCTTGTTTTATAAATGGTCTTTCAGTATTATTGATTTTGAGAATGTTTTATATTTTCATAAAAATCGGTTTTAGCTGGTTTATACGAATTTTCAGATTTCCGACCAGTATACATATGATTTACTTAATATTTAAATGCATCAGTATTTCTTCAATATATATTCAGGCGTTTTCACAATAATATTTGCTAAAGGATGTTCAAAATACTGTCAATTGTTCAGAATATTATCTTTCATTTGGGGATTAAGAATATAACAAAATTATTAATACTAAGTAGCCTATTTTTTGAATCATGAAAACTCAGGAATTTATACGATTCATAAAATTAAGTTATTTAATGATATTCAACGTAAAGAAACGCTGAATAATAAATTATTATAGTCACTTTTGTAAAGCAGACACGAACATAACTCTTAATTTTGTTTACTTTTATCAACAGATCGCAAAATTAATGATGCGATAAATCTGAAATGAGCTTTTATTCAATTAATCGCTTGCCTGTTTTCCATGCAATTAATCAATGCCAGGTAAGTCAAAATAAAAATGATGGCTATTTGTAGATTGACTCTAATACAGAAACTCATTTAAAAAATAGAAACATCATTTTGTTAAGTTAGAAAGCAATGCGTCGTTAAGGTGTATTTATAAGTAAATTCAGGTATCGTAATTACATCTAAATATCGAAAAAACAACGAATATCTGCGCTTCAAAGTTTTTAGTCATAATTTATACAAATATTTTCATATATTATGAAGAACATAAAATATTAGATCAGTTTGTGCCAATTATTGTAAAAAAAAATTTGCTTTTGTCGTAAAAAGGAATATAATTTAATTGTTTCAATGTAATGTTTGAGATTATCATCGGGTAGAATGTAAGCATATGCTAAATGTCAACTTTTTTTTATTGATTAAAGCATGGACAAAGAATAAAGATGGGGATTTCCAAAATAAGTTGAGGTTATGATTTAAATAAAAAGCCATGAAATTTTTCGGGTTTATCCCTTGTTTAATTACTCAAAAAATGGCGCGTTTTATGTCTGAGATCCAAATTATATTTTTTACTTACCATTAAAAGAAGTGTTAAGAAACACTTAAGGGTATTAAAATTCAACTAAATTTATCATGTATTTTTGCAGAAATGAAATAAGATTATTCTACGATATATGGGACGATTTCTGAACCTGGCTTTTTCATAAAAAAATATAAAAAAGGATGTAATTTAAATAAAAATATAATTTTACAAGATACCATTCATTTTTTTCAGTTTGAGAGTATATATTTTCAAGATGACCTTCAAAATAGTTCACAGACTTGATCTAACGTGGCATTTAATATCACTGCGAAAATTGTGAGCAGATCTAATATTTTTTTATTGGCAGTGTAAACTATGATGCTAAATGTGATTTCAGAAATGTTCACAATATAATTATATTTTTATATGATGAAAACACATAAAAGGTTTTAAATTTATCTTTGAAATTAAGAAAGTAACCAAATTGGTTTTGTGAGAATGAATTTATGGATCTTTAATTATTCGATTAATTCCACCTAGTTACATTAAACCCTAAAAATTAACTGTGGTGTTCTAAAAAAGGTATGTTCCAGTTTTCCTGGTATGTATCATTCTATCTGTTGTTTGATTTTTAGGAAACTGATAGCTCTTATTCGCCCTAAGTAAAACCTACCTTTAAAATATTCAGATCTTGTGGCATTTATCAGCGCGCATGATTTGTCGATTCTCCATAACTTTGTTCAAATTCACTTCTTTAATTATTCTTTGAAATGTACAACGCCAGATAAAATATTTTGAAAATTTACCTTCGATAATTGAAAATTAATAAGTGTTTTATTGGTCGTGTATGATGATTTTAGGTACCATTATTGACGTCTTCATACGACCTGTCTGATTTACCAGGTTTGGCATTGGAAATCTTGAACCTTGAGGATCCAAACTGTTAATATTTTTATATATAATAGAATAGTGTCACTCACTCACTCAGTAACGCTTTTTAATCTTAATCCTGGTCATGCGATCTCACCACAATCACACTATCTAAACATTTATCATTTTGAGCAGTGTAATTGTTGTTATTCTCAATTTTTTGTTTGCGTGGTGTTAAATAATCACCATAAAGCGGTTACATCACCTCTCCATATTCATTTTGAGGGTCTGTACGAATATTGGTGAGGATATTCTATTTAAGTGCAGTCCAGGTCCCATCGATTTCATTTTTGAAAGCTTAACAAATAACGATTGATATTAAAAAGGCGGAGGGGGATATCCCATATCTGGTATATCTTTATATTTTTATATCTATAATGCATGGTTTCATTCAATTAATCTAACTTTCTCGAAGTGGCAGACGCCACGGGCGTCTGTGAAAATGTCTAGTAATATATATAGAATTAAACTAACGTTTCTGACAAAATTCGACTACATACAACTATGTTTGCAGCCCACGGTATGTAGAAGGTTCTTGATTAGAAAATTCAATTTTCCTCACTTAAAAATTGAATTTATTATTAAAAAAATTAAAAAAACTGGCGTAACCATAAAAAAAGACGTTGCAGAAAAATCAAAGTCAAGCCAACTCTCTGAATGTTGCAGATAATAGTGCTAATTGTGAACGAAAATGGACCTAATAAGTTTTGAAGACCATGAACTGACTAAATTGAAGAGTCCTCTTTACCAGAGTTTAGGAGTAGGTTAAATATAACGGTTAAAAACTAAAATAACCAGCTAAATCAGCATATATAATTTTTATTCATTTATTTGAGGAGGTTTATCGCATATTCAAACACTTGGTCAGGCGAATTTGGTCAATTAATATGAACATAGCCTTACTGCAGACATAATCTCAAACTGCGTGTGAATTACTAATGAAAACCCTCATCATTATTTCCGACATTCAAATAGTTTGTTTTTCAGAAAATCTTAAATCTGTGTGACCGTTTGAGAGAGTTTTTAAAACATGTTAAATCAAGTAATCTTTTATATTTATTTAAAACAGGTTACATAGATTATTGGATGAATGAACGACTTGATTGTCATGGTTGACATAATAGTCTTCAGAACCTTTGATTCAATAGATATTGTATCATAAAAATTGAAGGATCTAATTATGCAGAGTCATCGCTGATGACTGCAACCCTAATAATATGCGAGGTCCAATCAAGTCCGTCGTTAATTATATATTAAGAATAGCATTTTAAATTATTATACATTCTAACGATTGAATTTCTCCTATAAATATAGGTGTTTCTGATAAAATCTTTAAATTTTTTGAGAAATTCAAAGGGAAAAAGTAAACTATATTTAGTTATATGATAAACATTTTCTCCGAATAACTGAATTTCTAGCATTTTAACATGCTTCAAATGTAGCTGCTGCATATTAAAGATGTGGTTATTTATAAAGTAGTTCAAATAAAATTCAAAAATGCTGATTCCGAACTGAGGAGATCATCTTATAAATATTTTTCCGTTTTTGAGATAAATTTTATTTCAACTAATAAGGGACGAATTGGTTGAGAGGTATCATTTAAATTTGAAAGAAAATGCTTCAAATCAGTCAAGTATTATATCAATAGAAATTTCTGTTTAATGATGCTATACAATGAAGCAAACAAAACAATCTAATCTAAAATATCGTTTTTCATTAGTTTTACTAGAATATAACGTCAATATTTTATTGGTAAACAACAAAATGCACTGAACAAATTTAACAGTTTTGCCTGTTAATAAGAATTACACCTTTGAAAAAATGGACATTTAAGTTGGATAATTGTATAGCTTCACTAAACTTAATTCTTTAATTTAGCGCTAAGACTCATGTATTTCTACTCTAGACTGGGATATATCTGAATACATTTGTTCTTATTAAATGATATTAAATTCAAGTATTCCTCGTGCATGAGCTCAGAGAATAGTCAGTAATAGAACCTGTATATTCAAAGAGAGCCCAAATGATAAATTTGTCTGATTCTATCAAATACAGAACCAATTTATACAATGAAAAATCTAGTAAGGACTTTGTTGAGCCTATATATTTATATTCCATACTAAATTTAGAACCTTAAATGATGTGTACTGAATTCATATTGATTTTGGTCGTTGATTTAAAATGAATTGTATATCCATTTATATGATGAGAAAAATGACGAAGATTTGTCTGTTCTTTTTACTCTAGATTCAGAGTTGATTTGGTTATTTTTTCACACTCGATAATCGCTTCATTATAAATAGAGTCCAAACGATATACATCGAAAGAATGTACATTTACTCAAATCATAATCATTTCTAGTTTTTTCGTAGAATTATCAGAGACAAAAAGATGAATATATATAAAAAATATTAAACGCGAGACGGTTCAAATATTATCGAATCCTCTCCACTCTTACGAGATTGGAATTTGATCTAGATAATTCACTGAATTTCCCTGTAATAAGAAAATAAAATCTACGAGGGTGAAATTTAATAATAAAAATGGTTGCTAATTTAAATAAATAGATACTCTACGGCTGTGTTCACTATGCCAGTTTTTCGTAGTAATCATAAAGATATCAGCATTTTCAAAAAACACTTTCTTAGCCATTACAAAGCAGAAAAAATCTTGATTTGTGTGTCATATATATATAGATTATTTAAATGAGCAAAAATCGTTTAAAAATTTACTAAAAATTAATGAAATTTAATGCGATTAGAGTTTTATTGTAAATTATACAAAGAGATGAAAAATTAATGAAAATAATTATGTGGTCTCATATACAGTTTAAGTATTCTCAGGTAAAAATTTCTCCTGAATTAAGCTTATCCAGTCGTGTGAATTAACATTTTTAAATTCTTGGTTTGTGTATTATGGGAACACCGGGCATGTTATTCAGCTTCAACAGAAAATGTCGAAGGATGCGTTCCGGTTAATCTGATATTTTAGACCCAAATCGAGGGATCCGTATTCAACTATTGATATAATAAACCATAGTTAAAACAAATCTTCTTAAAAAGAGAAATTAAACCTAAAGATGGATAAAAATGATATGCATTTACCTGAGATTTCAAAAATTCGAATATCATGATAAGGGAGTTTTCTGATATTATATTAACGCGGTTATACCAAAACTGGTTGGATCTATGAGGTGGGCACTAGCCATAATAAACCTGGTTTTTGTGTAGTTCTGAAGTGTTTACAAAGAAAACACACACGGTTTTCATCATCAATCCCGTAGATCTCTTTTGCAGTCTTGATGTTCCCTTTCGTTTCAAGATAGATCTAAAATAAAAAAAATACAGGAATGAAACAAATCTATATATTATTAAATATTGTAAAATTTAATTTGTTGAAAAATAATCAAATAATTTAAATTTTGTGCTCGATTTACGATGAGACGTGTGGGATTTGTGACGAAAACGATGAATATACAAGTCAGAGAATACGATAAATATAGCTGATACTAAAACAGGAATTATGGAAAAAAGTAATTCAGTCAAACAGCATTTGACAGAACGAGTAATTTTGAAGGGTGTGGGCGGATAAAATAATGATAACATTCTGTTTAAATGATCCCTGTGGTTGATAAAATATAGATTTAACTGAATATTTTGGCAACACGATTCGTTTGTAAATGTCTGAATATCTAATGAAGAGTCACAGTGATATACTTACTGCCATTTGAGAACAATTGGTGTGATTTATAAAAAATGGAATAATTTCAAAGTTATTGGTATGTGCTCAAACAGTTTCTGAGTATCAAAGATCTAGAAAACCCGTAATTAATTATTCTTTGGGAAATAAAAAAAGATGTTTGAATATATTTTATATAGGAAGGTATTTTATGTTGTTAACGCAGTTGTTTTCAAAATTTGGTCCGTCGAACGCATCTAAGAATTCGTGAAAAACTTTTTTTGGGTCATATAGTTAAAAATGTATAAAACATCTTCTTTAAGTTTATAATGAAATATAGAATTTGCATCTAATCTAAGCAATCAATAGATGGATCGCTAGATATAATCATAAATTTTCAATTAGTGATTTAATATATCATAGAACAGGGTGCCATCTACCATCATACAATAAATCTATAAATGCTGAAGATCCAGTATTCTGTGTCCACATTATGTACTTTGAAGTATCTATATCTCCCATAACGTGAATAATCAGTGAGAAGCACTTGAAGATTGTGCACGCAAAAATCGGAAGAAAATGAATGTTATGGAATCCAAGTGGATGATTAAATTATTGATTTAATCATATATTTCGTGAATGTAATTGTGAATAAAATCTTCATGAATGCCAATATATACAGCCGAAAATAAATTTTCAAAAATATCCATTAAGATATTCAAAATCTTAATCGTTTTTATAAATATTGGCAGCAGACAGAATGACAGTAAATAACAAATACGTGTAAGGTTTTCGACTTTTTTGGTCTACTAATAGTTAAAATCTCGGTCGATAGTGTCGGCTGTTAAAGGATGTACACGAGAAACATATTTTAAGGAATTTTATACTTACCATATCCGCCATAACTGTATAAGTAGTAATCATGGACAACAGCCATACAATATAAAACAAGGCCTCATTGTAGATTCTATTTGTAAAATTCATATACGCAGTCATGTTCGATTCATTTTAAGTTTTCCAAATCGATCATCCACATACATCAAAGTAGTCTTGCAAGAACCTCTCCCCGACTTAGATTGCCAAGTTTGTTTGAAAATGCTTGTCTCATCATACCAAAGCTAATTACCACACTTGTCAATTTTATTGTTTTCTTTCCCAGGTGTTCGTAAAAAGATTGAAAATATAAGCATTTGCAAATTTGTTCGTTTCAATCGAAGCTGGAACGGCAAAATATATAATATATGTTCAGAAAAATAAATAACTGATTTTTAAAGACTTTTCAGGATATCCCATGGTCATGAAAAGGTCTTGGTTTATTTGTCGCATAAATGACCATGTAGACGTATTTCGACAGAATTTATATATTCCGTTGACCCCTATGTATCTAGAGACACGGCCTGATACGTGAAGAGATCCGCAATTATAAAACAAACCATTCCATGCAATACAGATGGCGTATTCCGGCCATGATCATCGACGTAGGGAGATAATGTTTACCGTGTTTCGTTAAATATATTGAACGATAGAAGAGTATTCGTGGCTCGTACTATATTGGATAAGCCTCGGTTGCCGAATGTGTAAACTGAATTGTCTAAAGCACATATTGAAGGCGATATTGATGTGTTTGTTGTTTCCATTGGTGTTTGTTATTGTCTCCAAGTACCATATATATGTTGTAGCTCTACAATTCATTGAGAAATAAGCTGTAGTAATTGCAATTACCTCCATAAATAATGAGAAATTCACGAATATAAGTCATACTGTCCACAACAATCTTTAATTTCATCTTGTTAGCTCATCACTTCATTATGAAATGTACAGGCAAGACTAAATGTTCCAATAATTATTTACAGTTTTTGTAGGTTAAGGCAGTTAATTAAAAATAAATGTAATTTAAAAAATGAAAACAACGGTTTTTAAGAATGTACTTTACTGGGAAAAAATATTTCTTGTGATTATAATGTGAATCAGTGATTCGCGTTATCCAGTTTTTACATCTACCAGTTTATGGTTTAATGTTTGGTGTTTTATTTTTTTTACAAATTATATATTATACCCCAAATGTTTATGAGAGCATAAATTAAATAGGTCCAATGAATAACTTTTAAATCAAACAAAGCATGCGCAGATTGTCTCTAAACAATAATATATAATCGAATCGGTAATTTATATCTAATAAGATACTCTGAATATATTATGCTATGTATTCTTTTTGTACTGGAATTGTGAAAATAAATACTGGTACCTAGAGATTTCTGATGCCAGAACCAATCAGAAATTGCTCATATATGGATAATATCAGATACTTAATTTTATTAAAAATAGTTAATAGAATGGAGTATCTAACTCTCGCTCACACGTCTTCGATGTGGTTGAATACCTATTAAAACACTACGAAACGAGTTTCCCGATGAGACCTTCAAAGACTTGCAATCATTCATAAAACCTCAGTATCAACGATATTCTTATCTGTTATTATATGCGGTGTCGATATATTTAAAAAAAATTATATCAAATAAATGATACGAGCTACTTTATAAACTCTGCAATAAATATAATAAACCTTGCCATCAGCTTTATAAACGTTGCAACCCACATATCGAATTTGACAATCAACTTAATAAAGGCTACAATAAATCTAATGAACGTTGCTATCAACTTAATAAACTATTCAATCCACATAATAGATCATGTAATCAATTCAACAAATATCGCAATCAACTTAATAATTTGTTCTATTAGCTTTATCAAGTTTGCAATCAATTGTATAAACCTTGATGCAGCTAAAAAACGGTTGCAGAAAACTTGATCAAGCTAAAATTCAATTTAATCCAGCTTTAAATAAATTTAACAAACATTTCAATCAATTTAATAAACGTATCTATCAATTTAATATACTTTGCAATCAACTTAATATTTCCGGCGATAAACTGAATCAAATTTATTAAACAATTTAATAAACTTCGAGTTCTACTTAATAACGGTTACAAGAAACTTTAACGAACAATCTAATCAACTGAATTAACTTTGCGATCACCATAATAACATTGCAACCAAATTGCAGTTCCTTGTTACTTTAGCAGTAGGTCTAGCATTTGATTTTGCTTTTTTTTACATTCTAAATGGTGAATTCAATTTTAAATAATAAAAATACATAAATATAGCTATCCGAACAAAACTTATTCACTCGGTGGTTATTCCAAATCTACGACCATCTCGGAATACATGTGAAAATATAAAACTGTTTTAAAGATTAAAATAGTAAAATTACGGAACACGGGTATAGTTTCACATAAGGAATGTTGACTCTTCAATCCAAATGCGGTTCACAACTTTTTTTATGTAAAAACGAATAATGTATTGCCGTAACCATTTAACTGTATTTAGAATATAAAAATTACCGCCAAATTAATTTAAGATAGAATAATAGTAATATTGGCAGAAAGTTCCCCCCAAAGTTTAATGTTGGATCTTGCTGTAAAATTTCCGTTGCTATTTGTTTTAGCTGTGTTCTTTTCGTATTTAAAATTTTCGTTGCTTTTTCAGTTTTTTAAGCCTTAAAAATATAAATCGATGGGGTTCAGCTGAGTGGATGAAGCTGCAATAATTCGAGTGTAATGTGAGAATTTTCAATGAATTGTCACTATATTCGATTTATGGATTCGGCCATTATCGATTATGCCAACGTTTGATACATCAGAGTTGATTGTAACCAATTCATTAAAAAATTCTTTCAATATCTATACACTGGTGGTGCAGTGGTGTATTGTAGAATGTACCAATCTTGAAAGTGATTTTTCGAATAAAATAAAAATTTGATTCCTTTATTAGCTAGCTCATTAATCCTTTTAGTAAAAACCTATTTACGCATATAAAATGAAGGATGCTGATGAGAATATTAATCAACTCATTATATCTATATACACGAGTCCGTCATTTTAAATATTGGACATCATTCGACAAAAATATGGCTTTAAATCAACATTAGCAGGATTATTTCTTTCTATTAGAAATGTATTGAATTTTCTTACTAGAAAAAGACTTCCAGATCAGGATTCTGCAAATCGAAGATTCGCTACAGATATACCTAGTTTGCTGATACTTGATTTTATGACTAACAAGCTTATATAATTCTTGCTCATGATAAATTAAATTAACGCTGACGAGAATCCTTTTTGTCTAAGTTAATATTGTTGAACCTGTAAATAATTATTATACTTTGATCATTAATATATTTTTAATTTTGTAATTTAGTTCAAACGTGTCAGAAATATTAAGGTAAAGGCTAGTCGCTCGATTATTTGCCTCTCTTAGTATCATGCTTTGCATGATATGATATTTCTATAAATTCACTATAATTCGTGTCTTTCTCTCTCTGCATAAAATATATGGTTTTTATTTCTTTGTAAATCATTCGCACTTTCTTCTATGTTAAAATCATGTTCAGAATCCATTTTTATGGTGCCGCAATTGCAACAACAGAGCCAGTATTTGAACAAATAAAACGAAAGACAAAACTACGAACTCAACGTCTAGGTAGAAATACACCGGTGTTTACAAATTTATTTATTTACATTGTTTAATAAAACATAATAGAGGGCTCATTTGTTCCGAGATGGTCACATATATTGGATATCCATAAAGTGTAAAATCTCGATCCGGGTACATATGTTAATGTACTTAATTGTTTAAAAATTGACGTCACGATTGAGAATGTAATAAGCGCAAAATCAAAAGCGAAGTCGATAATTAACCTTGCGAGGAATTATTATGAACTATGAAAGTGAGTTTTAGATCATTGATAATGATTTTTTTCTCTGATTTACAAACATTGGAGTTTCTCAGAATAGCATTGATAATTTTCGGAATAGCTCATTCAAACGAGGTCACGCAAATTAATAATATTAAAGTTTTTATTATTTTTCAATTTATGTTGCTGGTACATAATGTTGAACAGAATGAAAGGAAAATAAAAAAGACTGGTATGCGCGATTTGGTTATTATGGAGTAAAAAATCATTCTTTGTTAGCAATTGAAAGACTTTAAGTTTTCAATTTATTTCTTCAGGACTAAGCTTTAACGAATAAATTGTCAGCTTATATTTTATTATAATTGATGAATCCGTGAACCGTTCTAGAATTTCCAATAACATATAACACAACAATCCAAATATTTGAATAATTTGTAACAGGGTATTTCGAAATCATAATACAAAATTATTAACTAGTATAGAATCTAGTCTGAAAATCAGATTTCACATTAAGAACTCGGAAGATAAATAAAAATTAAATAATAATTACACAGGATTTTGTCTCATTGACATATAATTTGTGAAAAGGGTAATATTTGAGCATGTAGGCCTTTGAAAAAATTTTAAAAGAGCCTTCGTTTTTCACGCCTTAATATAAACACAGATCTTGTCCTGTATCGCTCTATCAGTAAATTCGTGATCATAATAATTTAGTCAATCCATATATCAACATTCTTATCAATTCAGGAAGGAATTTGAAAATCTGTTCTTGTCTTTATACGTAATTTTAGAATCGTTAAATTATTTCAGTTTTACTCAGAATCAAATCAATATTAAAACTATATATCCAAACATTAAATCTGGCTATAATATGGCTAGAATAGACTGAAAACAATATCTTTTGACTACGTTACAATAATACAAAACCATATTGTTGTGTGTATATTATAATGGCTTAAAAGCGAGAACCAACACACAAAGTTTGCAATTCGAATTTAGTAATATTTTTGATGTATTATATTTCATATTGATTCTACAGAAGGTTTAATGAGAGAAAAGCATCATTTTATTCCTTCACAACTAAGTTTTAATATGACAAACGGGTGATAGAGGGATTTTATCAGCGAAAATATTTTCTAAATGAAATAAATTTTACGTGCTCATGGCATCAAAAATGTAATCCTTTACAACCTAATGTAACTAAGATAAAATGTGCTGATTTTTAAAATAACTCTTTTTTTGTGTATTGATTATAAATTATTACGCATTGAATGTGAATAATTATTTTTTATAATTATTTATGATAATTGGTGTAATTTATATTAAAACGCGTGTAATTGTCTTTCATTTGGTGTACTTACAAGAATAAAACACGTTTCTCGATCTTACCTCCACTATTTAATTCCGCATACGAGATTCATCAATGAAGATTATAGCCATAGTGATAATTATGTTTCGACGGTATCGTGTATTTTTGTGTATTACGTTTTTATATCTATCATTAATGAATAAATTTTTATTGACAATATATCTATCAATTAGAAATGATTTATTGATTTAATGGAAGCCATTTTGAATAATAATTGTCGGTATGATTGAGTTGTCCTTGATCTATGTATTGGCAATGGCTTTACATTTATTAGAAGCCCAATTGTCACGCAGAGGTTGGAAGAGTTGCTATCGTATAGTAAACAGATAGCTAACAATAGATGAATCTAGACACCTTTAAAACTATTAAAATGGTATTCAGACCTTTGGTCTTCATTCAACCTCAATATTTGTACATGAGAATTAACATTTTATACATAGACAAATCGATAGAAAATAATTTATGGAGACAAACCGTCAATTATCACTTATTTTTGATCGATGGCCATTGTAACGATTCTCTGTATGTGTCTTATTCAAATTATAAAGATGTTAAAATTGTTTGTCATTGTTTCTAATCAGGAATTTCAGATATATTTGAGTGTCCATATGGATGCAGAATATTTCACCGGGATACATTTTTTTCTTACAAACCATACAGATGATCTTTTCATGAAGATAAATGATATTTATTATTTCGCTACATTACATGTGAATTTTTACAACCACCAATCAGAAGTAGCATAATCTTTTAACAGGTTCTGCCAAAACCGATGAAAATTTGGAGCATGCCTAAATTGGTATACGAAGACACTTTGAGTAAAACTCAATATCTATACGCAATAGTAAACTCTCAACTTTAAAAGTATCTGAAGCGAAGATTGTTTTTGGCTTATAATTCAACAAATGTTAATTTAGATTTATCTCCAATGGTGGTGATAAATATTCAGGTTTATGACAACACCAAAGAAGATGTTAATAATGAACCGATATATCAAATGAATTTAAGTGGATGGCGAGCCAAATTAAAAAAAACTCAAAAAGAGATGTTTATCATAGATAACCACGTTTTGTATAGCCGAGACTGGAAAGTTAGTTTAAATATAAATTTAGAATATTTCTATCAAATTTTCAATCAGAGATGTATTTACTGGGTTTGTAGAATTATCAGAAGTGTTTATAGAAAATCGTGTTTTCAGATACTGCGAATTAGGAAATAAAATTAAGTTTCATAATTTAAAATTTACAGCATTCGAATCATCAAAACAGAATGACGGTACAGATTTTCATAAACAGATTTGATAATTTCAGATTACAACAACCTTCCGCTATTTGTTTACAATCGGACCGTCGATGCAATTTCTAATGATGATTATGTTTAATTTTACATAATATAAGACTGGATATGTCATCAAATATTCATCTCAAAATGTTATATTTGAAACAATTAGACTTAAACTGAACTATGCGAGAAACAAGAATGCAATTTCATATTACAATAACGACGAAGCTTAAAAATGTCAAAATTTTATCGATAAACGTCTTATATTATCTTTTTTTTACTTTTTACAGGAATTGATTGGGTTATGTTGATGTAACAAAGGTTGAGAATAAAAATCAAGAATGTTGTTAAAAACAATGATAATCACTTTAATATTATTTTTCGATTAAATAGAGTTAGTTAGCCACTGATATTTACAAAATTATGGCTCTTTTCATCTATACATACCAATTGAAATATGACTATTAGACATTTTACTCTTCATATTTTCATATTTTCAAAATATAAATTCCATTTTCCACAGTTTTGCGGCCTATACAAGATATCAATAGCCGGCCTGACTTAACTTCCAGTAACGTTTAAAATATGCGGTTTAATAATACATTTCACGATATTAGTAAAAACTGTATCTGACACGGTAAATTCTTTTTGATTTTTACTTAATCGAAAATTCTATCAAAAGAGATGTTGTGTGAAATATGCTTGGGATAAAATGGTCTCACATCAAAGGAATAATATTTGGGATAATTTATGGATTCTTAGTTTA
Source organism: Thelohanellus kitauei (assembly GCA_000827895.1). Taxonomy (NCBI): domain Eukaryota; kingdom Metazoa; phylum Cnidaria; class Myxozoa; order Bivalvulida; family Myxobolidae; genus Thelohanellus; species Thelohanellus kitauei. Next base: position 556,575 of record JWZT01001836.1, on the reverse strand, counting down.
TTATTTAAATATTAGCCAATTTGTTGGATTAATTTATTTTGTAATATATTTTATATCGTAAAAACCACTAGATCTGATTACATGAGCCAAATATTATTAGGCACATTACCAAAGAATTCAGCAATTCCTTTTACAAAATTTTTGTTGATCCTTTGCTAATTGGCGGAAAATCAAATCGAATTTGTTCAATTTTATCGATATCTTTATCGATGAGTAAATTTTTGAAAATGGTTTGGTTTAGGATAAATAATAATTTTTTCATGTATGCTATCAACCGAAAACCTAACATTGGTTTGTCCATGAATAGTAATTCAAATAGTAGAGTTAATCATTTTGCGATCAATGAAAAAAATAGGTAGGAATTTAATAGACTACCTTACCATGATTTACTTAGACCTCAACGTTTGGTTATTGACATGGATAACGCCACACCGTTTCCATTTTAAGAATGTAACACTTTTACCTTTATGATATTGAAAAAATCCGACTTTGATTTTAATATATTAAGTATATTATTTATACAAATTCTATCTATCATGATCTTGAGAATATGATTTTCGATTAATGACTCGAGCTTGTGCGGTCATTTGCTAACATTAGATTTAGCCTTATAGAGAAGAATGTATCTAAAATTTACTTTTTTTAAAAAAACTCAAAATCGGAATGTTTGAATGTCATCATCGAAATGTCGGCCATTTCTGACTGAAAATGCTGTTACAGTTTTTACATGTACATGTTGCAAATAAATAGAGAATATGTTTTGTTCTTTGTCTTGTAAAGATCAATCAAATATAAGAATACTAAACTATCTATACGAGTACTCTAAGTGTTTATTGTGCATCATAACATGTGTAATACTTAATATTATAAATTAATAAGGCATGAAAATTCAACACTGAATAGCCAAATAATGTTAATTTAGATATATACCTGAAATTAATCGATGGCACCATATTTTATAGGGTTACTATTCATTATCGCTGAAATTCCATTTCATTTCGCGCGAACCCTCTTTTAAATTAGTGTCAATAAAATTCAATTTAGTGATATTTAATAATTGATTGAAACGAGAAATATTATTTTCAGAGTATATTTAGAGGTTTCCAACAATTTCTCTTGCTAGTTTTGTAGTTATATCTGCGACGAAAAAAACTAAAATTATAATTATTTTCACGAGAGAATTGCTACATCGGAATCTGTCACGTTTCATCATTTAAAAGGCATATGTTTTATCAAAAACAGTATATTCATGGTAAAATGGGAGTGAATGGAAAGAAACAAAGCTGGTGGGCTTACGTCAGCAACAGTTAGTCAAATATATTAGTTACGGTTCATGATTGAGTTGGATATTTGAAATAGCGGGGAAAGCAGCACCAACGTCTGCGTAAATAAATATCAGCTAGAATGTGGATTTAAATTCTTAAATCTTATTCGCGTTGAAATTATTCATTAAATATTTCAACAATGAATTTTGTTGATGAAGTATTAAATATGGTATTTTAGCCAAAGGAAATCTGTGCAATAATGGATGGAAACCCTGTAATGGTGTTTTGGCAAATTGCACTAAAATAATTTTATTTAAGTCGTACATACAGTGTAATATGGATGTGGTTCATGTCCACGTTTTCGACTCGTTGATCCTGCTTGCGTTAATACCATCTCTTGGTTCCTTTGATCCTGATTATTAATCAAATTCAAATTATTATCAATTTAATATTTTAAATATCGATGTTCACAAATATTAAAAAAATTTCAAAAAAAAAATTTTCGCAAATGATTTAATGCCAAAAAAAATATGATCAACTAAAC
>JWZT01001836.1:508861-524727 GCA_000827895.1 Thelohanellus kitauei | reverse complement strand
GACCGAAATTAACAATTAAAAATTCAATTGTTGATTAATTTCGTTTATGCAATAATTGATTTTTTAAAGTAATGAAACATAGTTTTGGACATTTAAAATATTTGCTGATACTTTCAAAGATCTTTTTATACCGATATTTATAAAGTTGAATATGTTGCATACGTAAAATACTAATCTCTAAACATTGGTTCGGATTTATTTAATTTATGTTAATTATTGAATAAAAAAATTCAGTATCCCTTTCATATTCTCAGTTTGTCTATTTTTATAGTAAAACAAATTTTCATTTAATTTTGAAAACTATTAATGTATCGGAATATTTCGTAATTTTCATTATAATTTAACTTTTCATGTGCCAAAACGATGAAATCTTATTAAAATGCTAGTCTTTACATTCAAGAAAAAAAATTATGGACATCTTGAATCAAAGCTATTGAATACAATTACATACTTCGTGGGCGATTTCTAAATAATGATATAAACAGATATATATATATATATATATATGCTCAATCGATGTTTCTATAAAAAGCTGTAAAAATTAGAAAGAAACTACCATAATTAGATCCAAACAGATAAATATATATCAAACAAAGTAATTATGAAGGCTTAAATGCAGAATCGGTTACAAGACTGCAGTTAACAGAATCTGGCGATCCAACCAATACTCCAAAGTATCAAGACCGATATTTCGCTGTCAAACAAATCAAAAAACCTACATCAATATGATGTAACCAAAATATCTGACTTCGTCGAGGGCTTCTATTGCTTCGAGCTTTGAAATCTAAGATTCTGAGCCCGTGGATGAGAGTTTAGACAAATTAAATAATTTGACATTTCATTTAACTATAAGTACATAAAACTGAACATATTAATTTACTAAAGCTATATGAAAAGTTTGCAAATTCGCAAATCAACCAAAATATATATTTTCATATTATTATTAAGAGTAAAATGTATTGGTTTTACTGCATTTTGACCATAATTTTTTGTTAACCCTGTCTATTATTTAGTTGTTTTTTAATGATATTCGCCAATTTCTGAAGACTACATGGGATTTACTGAATATAGAAATATTTTTTTTACTAAGACTGATTATTTAGACTTTTTTATATATAATCAAATATTTAATTGTAAAAATATAGATGATCATCAAGATTAATTATCTGTATTGCCATGCGAAGCAGATGTTTAATTATCTTAGTCCATTTGCTTATGTGACATATCTGCATTAGTGGATTTTGTAATCAATCTAAAGAACGTGTTATAAAATATCAAACTTTACATATTACAATTAGATAAATATATAACTCCCTAAAGTTATAAAATTTATCAGTAAGCCAATATTTACTTATCTCCCTTTTATTTATATGAACATTTTTGTTTTAATGGCACATAGATTGAAATGATCAAATATCAAAAATGGAACATCTATCTAAAATTTGGAAATATTCGATTCAATATGTCGAAACTCGCTGGAAATATCACATGCAATTACTGTGAATATTTAAATGTTGTTTCAAGTAAATCGAAGTTGCTATAGAACTATTAAATTTCGACCTTGACGCTGAATATTATACCAATTCTCATATTGTCTTAAAATAACACATGTAGCCTCAACCCGTGTTGCTAACATTTGCTATTATTGTGTCATGATTACGATTTTTGATCAAATAAAATTCGAAAATAAGATATTCATTAATAGACTTTAACGAGAGACAATAGGGTCATATTTTTCTCTGAAGGTTTGTTTTTTAACAGTACCATATCCTGAACAGTGATAATCAGATCTTATCCTCTTAAAAATTACTAAACACAAGCAAAATGGTGAATATTTGTGCTTAAGATAATGAGAACACTCATTTAAATAAAAAAGAATCCCCAATTTACGTGTAAAAATCAGTGGATGACGATTAGAGTTTCCCCAAATGAACAAATGGATTAAAAGCATAATCAGTATTTTATAAGATATAAGTGGGAGGATGTTTGGATAACAACACGGTGAATATAAAAAGAATTTTTTTATTACAGAGATAGTACGAATTAAAAACAAACAATTTAAAATCTCTTTGAAAATTATGCGATTAAAAACACAAGAATTAAAGACAACATCAAATATATTGAAATAAGAGGTGACCCGTTCGAGATAACTCCCAGCAAATACTGCAATATAAATTAATATGAAAATCATCAACACGAAATATACGAACTCTTCGGCTTTAAGATTTTGGGCAAAAGGGTATATCCATGGTAATAAAAAATAGCGTTTAATCTTTGCTTAATATTAGTCTCAATATTGAATCAGATACACATAATTTTTTTTATTTCAAACAAACTAAACTTCGGTTAATAAATGATGAATCAAATCAAGTATATTTGATTTTATCAATATATAATATGAGAATGCGAACGATCATTGATGCATCTAAAATATTACATTTGAGATAGGGATTAATTTAAATGTTAACAATTTTTGCCTGTTCATGTCAACCGATTTAAAAAAAGGGGATAATATTTCTGTGATATGTCTTAATTTCGTTATTACAAGACGTGAAATATATACCAATCCATTTTATTCATCATCCTACTTTAAATAATCAACTTTTGAATGATATTTTTTGATTTTTTATTTGCTGATGTTAATATCATTGATTTTTAAGCTAGAGTTTTAATTATATACCCCACGTAATTCTCCATAAAACATGAAATGCTGCCGTTTCTCTCAATTATTTTAAAGTGAACAAATGATATATGGAATTGTTGAAAATATACATAATTATGAACTCGCATATTTAAATGAACCATTTTTCATTCCGGATGGAAAATTTCTGCGCACGACATGAAATGTACGATTCGTAAGGCCATATAAATTTCATATATATGCCAGATTTTTATCGAAATTGAATTCGTTGAAAACTTATTAAAAGTATCATATTGCAATTCTTATGATCCAAAGCGCTGTTTTCTTTGAATAAAAACCGCACATGATTTTCTTAGATCTGAATAGCGATTTAATTCTTGTTATTCTGTACAAATTTTTGTATGTCCGATGTGATACACGGGGAAGAGACCGGTTTCAAATTTCATATAATAAGAGGAAAATATAATTTTATATTGTTCGAAAGGACAAAATATATAGGTCTATGGCGCAATAAATTAGCCATCGTCATCGATAACACGAGAATTATGGCATCGTATAACAAAACCGGATGAGTGCAAATTTTTGGCAAATTCATGCAAATACTTTCTCTCTCCCAATATTATTTTAAGCGATAACTTCGTTTTTCATCACTCGATAGAGCTATTTCAAGCCTTAGAATCTCGTGTATGTCGAATCATGTTTCTCTACTCCATATTCACCTCAGCATACCTTATCATTTTAATCTTATCGAGATGTAATACCAGTATAAATCATGAATGACTATATTTGATGGAAACCGTGTTTACGAAAAAATTTCTGAACCGTTATGTTAGATCTCACAAAAAGACCGTGTGGGTTGCATTTTAGAATAAATGCAATATGTATCGAAGGTAATGCACCTTGAACCTTTAAATAATTTTGAAATAATTTCTCATCTATAAAAACATCTGCAACCTTCAATAAATAATAAGCCATTTTGAATGAAAAATTTTTTGTGATGAGCGAAAATCGGCCAGTAGATACTGAAAGTGTTGTATTACGGCTTTGAATTTCACTAATGATTTGTAACCAAAAGACATGATGTAAATTTTTTCTCTCTGACTAATCGTTAATTAATAATTTTACATCTACTATTTTTATAGTAATTTACAAATCCAGAAACGATTGTCATGTTTCAAATAACGTATAACCATATATTTGGAATATTTGAACAATTTGTAACTGCTTATTTTTGAATCCTAAACCCAAATTATGAATTTGTGTTTCTTAGACTCGGAAAATAAAATTATTCATGGACAACTCAGAAGAAAACAAATATTCATCATTTAATAATATTTACACTCGATTTTGTATACTTTACATTTTATTAGCAGAAATTGATAATTATGATCGAGTTGGCTTTTGACAACTGTTGTAATTTTAATACAGCCTTGATGTATTAAACATTTACAAAAATACCGATTTTTGACGGTGAAGCACGGTTTTATAATTCATGTTCATACTTCGATTATTGTCAATATACAAACCTGCATATGACTTAACGTTGAAATTTGAAGATGTTTAAGCTTAATATACGTCTTATCATCGTTAAATATTTCAGTTCTGTTCGAAATCAATGCTGTATTAAATAATGTATTAAAAAAATAGTAATTTTTTTGTAGGATATGGCTAGAAAAGCCTTTAAATCATTTATTTCTTCTATTATATATCACCCTCTTTTCTAGACTATAACAAGCGTATTTATTGCCAACTTTTAACCCTTCTACGTTTTCAAAGATGCAGCCTCTATATGTACACCATAATTTGTTTTTAGGAAAATTTAGGTGATATAGCTTATATAAGCGTGCGCTCTATCACCAGGAATATACGGTATTATATGGTCATAATTTGTATATTTTGTATGGTCATCAAGTGACATCATTGACTGAACAAAACTCAATTATATATTATGAACATTTAAAAATGTTGATTACATACTGTAATTGTATATATTGTAAGAATCTCCTAAATGAGAACTCCACACAAAAAATCCCCAATTCGAATTCAGAGATTTTCGATCGTGTAGAGTCCAGTTTGATAGATTAGATTTTTTAGAAAGGGTAATATGTATCAATTTATTTCATCAATACTCTATTTTAATTGAATAAGTGGGCGCCAGAGGGCTTCAATGCTGATAATAACTTCCAAATACTACAAAAATTGAATGTATATCAAATAAAACATGTGAAAATTTGAACGTTTAACATACGATTGAATATTCAGATTAACAATATATCAAATGATATTTTTTGCTCATGTATTATGAATTTTTACTGATTGAATGTGAATCACATTATAATTTTAAAATTTATTTGTGATTATCGTTGTTATTTATATTTGGAAGTAGTTAATTGTCGTTAAATTTCTGTATTTTAAAGAATTTAACAATTTTCATGATCAAACCTTATTTATGTCATTGCGCATACCAGTTTATTTATTAAAGATTCACACCATAGTGATATTACCTATGCGCTGTAAAATTTTGATAAGTAAATCACTTATTCGACTTATAATGAAAAAATACTTGTTATTGGCAATCAATTTAACAAATAGATTTTATTGTTTTATTTAAATGACGTCATTATGAATAATAATTTTTAGTATGAGGGAATTGTACTTTCTATATATCTGCACTATGGTATATCATTTATTTGAAGTCTCAATGTCAGCAAGAGGCTGGGTAGGTTGTTATCATATAGTAAATCGACTACTAACGAAAGATAAACCACAACACATCAAAAATTATTAAATTGGCATTCAGACGTTTGGTTTTCATCAAACCTCAAAATTTGTTCATGAAAATCATCATTATATACACAGATAAATCCGATGGGAAATATTTGTGGAGAGATACAATCAATTATCACTTACTTATGATCGATGGCCCTTGCAACGATTCTCTGTATGTGTCTTATTCAAAATATAAAAATGTTAAAATAGTTTGTCATTGTTTATAATCAGGAATTTCAGATATATTTGAGTGTCCATATGGATGCAGAGTATTTCACGGGGTTACATTTTTTTCTTACTGGTAATACTGGAGATCTTTTCACGAAGATAACTGATATTTATAATTTCGCTGCATTACGTGTGCATTTTTACGACCACCAAACAGAAGTAGCATGGTGTTTTAATAGGTTCTACCAAAACCGATGAAAATTCGGAGCATGCCTAAATTGGTTTATGAAGACACTTTGAATAAAACGAAATTTATATATGCATTAGTAAAATTTAACTTAAAAAGTATCTGAAACGAAGATTCCTTTTTGTTTATAATTCGACATATGCTAATTTAGATTTATCTCCAATGGTGGTGATAAATATTCAGGTGTATGATAACAAAGAAGGCCTTAATAATCCCATGATATATCAAATGAATATAAGTGGATGGCGAGCCAAGTTTAAAAATATGCAAAGAGAAATATTTATAAAAAAGAACCACGTTTTATATAGCCGAGACTGGAAAGTTAGTTAAAATATAAATTCAGAATATTTCAATTAAATTTTCTATCGTAGATGTATTTACTGGATTTGTAGAATTATCAGAAGTGTTGATAGAAAATCATGTTGCCAGATACTGCGAATCAGGAAATAAAATTAGGTTTGAAAATGTTAAATTTACAGCAATCGAAACATCAAACACGAATCACGGTATAGATTTACATAAATAGACTCGATAATTACCGATTATAAAAACTTTCCATTATTTGTTTACAATCGGACCGTTGATGCGATTTCCGATGATGATCATGTCAAATTTTATATAATCTAAGACTGGTTATTTCATCAAATATTGGTCGCAAAATGTTATATTTGAAACAATCACACTAAAGCTCAAGATTGTGGATAACACAAATGCGATTTCATTTTACTATATAAACAAAGCTTAAAAAAAGTATACATTATATCGATAAATGTCTTCAAAATTTCTTTTTTGTCTTAAAATATTAATAGATTCAATGATGTGAATGACACAAAAACGGCATATAAAAGTCTTTAATGTGATTCTAAAACCAAGATAATCTCTTTAATATATTTTTTATAGAATATATGTAGTTCGCCATTGATATTTACAAAATTATGGCGCATGTCATGAATACTAACCAAATTTAAATATGACATTTAGACATTTTACGCTTCATATTTAAATGATTTCAAAATAAAATTGTTTTTTCCACTGCTATGCTGACGATATAAGGTGTCAAAACCTGCCAGATTTTGATTAACGTTGTTTTATAAACATGATTAAAACCTGAAGAGTTATAAATCATTTCACGACGTTTATCACATTGCATCTACCCGCAAATATACTCTTTGATTTTTACGACATTATGGAACTCAGCAAAAGAAGGCTGTCTTTGAAAAAAGTTAAGAACCAATGGTCGAACATCAGAGAAATGATTTTTATTATATTTGAAAAATTTTGCTTTTATTGAATAATTTAAAGGTTAATATTTAGATTCATTTTGTGTGCAATATTATAAAGCCCATTAGATCTGTAAACATGAATAATTAATTATTGAGTAATTTTTAATAGAATTAATAGATTCCACTCTCATAATTTATTTGACCTTGGCATGTTGGCAAACAATCAACTCGGAATTCAATAATTTCTGTGGTTATCCCTAAAGACAATAAAGATACAGAGTTTTTTTATAATTGTTATGTTAAGGATAATGTTTTTGATTTTATAATGGAAGCTTCAAATGAAAGCCTTGCTTAAAATGGTTCAGGAATAAAAATTCAAGTAGACCACTCCATGTCTTCTAAAGCAATGCATAACAGAATAATGAATTTAACTATACTATTTTAGGTAATCATTTACAGCGACCTCAAAGTTGGGTTCTTGCAATGTCTGAAGTTACGTCGAATATAATGTTCTAAAATGAAACTTAGCTTGATATTATATTCTGATATTCGATCCTAAGGCAGGTACTTTCACATAATTAATAATGTTGTATGCATATAATCAATTTTTTAGACATGTTTTGTGGGATCGATAACTCATACAGATGGCTTTTCCTCCTACAGGTGTTAGCTATTTTTGATAAATTAGGAAAAAAACATTACCTGTCAATCCCGTACATATTAATGTAATTGGTAACCACAGTTAGTCTTCTAGACTGTTGATAACACCCTATTACCCAATTAGAGGCCCCCACGAAAATAACGTGAAGGATTATAGGCCTCATTCGAAAATCATAAACATTCTTAGGGGTGACCAGAAGTAGGTTACTTCCGCCAAAAATAGGTGTATAATGTGTAAATAATTAAAAGATGATAAACGTAGAGAGAAAGATATCGGAAAACCAAAAAAAAGAGGCATTTGATAACATTCTTTCACAGATTGCAAAATACGATGCCTACGACTAAAATAATACGAATTTAATTTGAACATAGATTCAATAATAATTTTTAATTTGTACAAACAACTTATAATCTGAGGACTGAAATACATTTAAAACTATCAAAGAATGAAAAATATCAAGTATGAGATGACATTACAAATAACAATGTATATGAAAATAATTAATTGAATGTAAAAATGTAGGAATACATATATTTAAGCATGTTGCAACCCATTTGTAATCATGTTTGAAAATTTAACAATATAAAGGAGTTTAAATAAAACAACGGGTATTTTTGAGCAGATTGGATAACTCCCACAAAAAGTTACGTCTATTAGAGCCGACCCGTTTAAAACAATAATATTTTATAAATCTAAACAATCAAACGTTTTGGTATTATAAATTTCTTTATATCTAGAATGTTCGAAAAAATTCTAATGTGATGGTATTCTCGGAAAGTCAATTTAGGTTTATTGATACATGATATCGTTGTATTTACTAAATTATTTAAATCGCTGTTTCATTATTATTCAAATAAAATGGATTTCATAGGCTGTTAAATATCAAAAAAGGAATGAAATTTTGAAGTTTTATGACCTTATCAATAAAATATTTTATCCGTTATATCTAACTGAATGACTTATAACCAACTCTTTTGCTTGTTTTGATTCGTCGTATTTCCACAAGTTTAAATGTTGGTAAATGTATATGTTAATAATAATGAAAGCTTCAATCAATCTTTGAAGTGTAAATTATGCACATACATTCTCGCCGAGTGAATGCGAATAATATACAATGTTCAATTGTCTGTTTACCATAAACTATTAGTTGTTTTTATTGATGCTGAAATCTCTATGCGTCACATTAAAAAAGTATGTGAGATTTATTTTCTCTAATAATTTAGACATTTTCTATTAATTATGATATAACATAATTTCTAACAAATTTCGGTACAAGATTAAAAGTCAAAGGAAATAAAGACAGGGTTAACTAATAGGGTAGTTCAAAGCCCCCAAAAATATTAGCTGATCACTAAATAACATAATAATGTGGATTTTAGTTCGTTTACAAATAAATAAATCTTTAATATAATTTATGCCATGTATATGTTCAGCTTTATGCCGTGACATCAAATGATCTATTTACAGTATTATGAAATTGTCTCTAATCTTACGCTTTTGCATGAATTGTTGTTCCTAGTCAAAAAACAAAAGTATTAATCGAAAAATGATCATCTCTTGGTTTTATCATATAAATGTTTAATTTTTGATTATTTTGGAAGTGAAAAACCTATCTCAACTTTTCTGGATATTGGATCGATCGTGAGTTTATATCAAATGCAGTCTTCCAAAGAATTTTGAATTAAATTCTTCACACGTAATTTAGTTGTTATATTTTACTATATTTGTATCTATTAGGGCGCGTGATTTTAAATTTTTGCTTTTTTGTAGAATAATAAATTTATAACACATATCACAATATATCGTGATTTAAACACAGAAACAAATTATGTGATGATATTGATGGTCGTTTTAAGTTACTCGTTGCTTTCCCTGTTTCATCTAATAATAAAGCTTATGAGTGATTCAGGTTGATCTTTTATTCGGCGCATGTCTGTGAAATTGAAACTAAAATTCCGAAATATTTAGAAATGTTGATAAAAGTCAAAATTCAAGAGAAGTGCTTTTAGTTGAATCATAAACGAGGTTTATACATAGAGAGGATTGACAACATATCAATCCATAAAATGTGAGGCTAACAATCTTAAATAGTGTTTATCTTTAAATTACCTGATGGTAGAAAATTAATATATTAGGTATAATCTTTGTTTATTAAGTTGTAAAATTCATATTTCTCCAGCCGGAAATATTTACTACAAAGATGGGAAATATAACGACTGATGGTCACCTAAAATATAAAAACTATTTAATTAGTTGGTATATTTCTCAATATATTTAATTTAATGATAATTTTTTGTTCCATGTCTATGAATTAACTAAAACTTTACGAATTGTTCAGAATAAAATTGCGCATGACCACAATATCATATTTTTTTGATAATTTTATCTCAATGTTTTAATATTCATAAGTACACTTTGTAAAAATTCAAGTTTCTAAATACGGGAGTTACATTTAAGAATTTTCAAATATATCAGTATAGAAGAATCCAATATTATATTCATCGATAAAATGGTATTTTATGTTAAGCAAATCATGAATACTCGATCTATAAACAATAATGGTATGTATTAAACAAATTAGGAAATTATAAAAATCATCGGATTTTTGTAGATTGTTTCAACATAAACACATTTATGAAAATGTGCAGAGAGAAATAACTGACCACATGGGAAGAGTTGTGAAACATTTTGAACAAAATCATGCAGTAGGTTCAACTGAATTAAGTGTTAATTTCAACATTCAATAATAGAATTTCATTTATTACAACGGAGATAGTAGTGTGAAGTCATCAATTAAACACTCATTAATCTATAATTAACCAAAAGAAGCATTTTAGAATGTAATTGATGAATCTTTTAGTAAAAGATAAATCAGATTTTCCGGATTGCGTAAAATATCTGAATAATTGATTGCATAATTTTAGTCTTTTAATTACTTAGTACAAATTTTTGACTTCCAATTTATCCATAATCACTCATAAAATCTATAGGTCAATTTAATATTACGAAGAATTATTTATAATGCATTATGTCTCCATAACCCCGGCACATTACGTATTTTGCTATAATTCAATAAGTGTTGATTTTCAAAATTCTATATCTAACTAAATATCATATAAATCGTAGGTTAACAAATAATGATTATCTCGTGTCATTGAATCTAATTGAAGTATTACCACTACGTGGATTTAACAAAATAAACATCTCCAAGCCTTGTTATTACTTACTCATATTTATCAAAAAAGAGATTACGACAATTTTTATATTTTATAACTTATTAAACATGAAGAATATGGCCTACTGTTTTATGGTTTCTATTATCATAAAATTGGGCCCTCGGTCGAGAAGGTGTTCAATCCTGCATTAAGTCACGTTCAAAAATCTAATACCGCCAGAAACGTATTTTTGAATCTATAGAATATATACGGTTACAGTGATTTGCTAAAAACATTCAAAATATTGCTTATTTTTTGCATGTTAAATTTGGATTCAAAGTGATGTAGACAATGTCTTTAATATTCTTTTTCAGGTTTCTTAAAAACAATTTTGACAAAAAATCATGTTTTTAGAAAATCAATATGAGATTTTCTAAAAGATAAAACCATGAATATATCCTTTAAAAATGCCAATTCTGAAAATTTATTAATTGAATTTTTGTAAAATCGCGTCCCAAATCCTTATATTAATCCCCAATTCAATTAGTAACTAAAAATACTTATAAGTTTTCATTAGAAAAAGTTTTTTGTATCATTCGATGGTTCGCTTTTTTTTTATAACTAAATTACGATACAAGAAATCACAGTCTGAAATGATTTTATAGAACTAAATATTTATCATTCATAAATAGTTATTTATGCTTGTAGTCAAAGTGATCAAAATCCATAAATTGTCTATTTTTATCTGTTATAAATGTGAAAATACATTTATCTATTTAAGAAGTAATAAAATATTTTTGTGTATTTATAGTAGGGTATGGGCGAATATTTACATTCCAATATTGTGTCAAACACTTCACTGAGCATATGTTATTAAATACAGTCAAAAATGTTTATTTATCTAGAAAAAATCCTTGAATTTTTTGATTATATATATTTTATTTTCATTTCAATTTCAGTTATGTTCATCTGCAAAACCGATATATTAAAAAAACATAATCTGCGAATGAAAAATTTAAAAATTGATGATTAATATGAAAAGAATACATCTAAAACCTATATTTACTTTTGGTTTGAGTTGTCAGGCGGTTATAAAAACAATAAATATGTTTAAGCTAAATATGTTGATCAAAAAAAATCAAAAAATATGAGAGATACCAATTAAATCTTAACATAAAACGCATATATAATTTATATATATATATGGAATATTAAATGCAAACTTTTTTGAAAGACAACTATTGAAAGAATTTTCGAATCTAAACTATCATAAAAATGATAAAAGATTTATCACTTGGAGTGTAGAACGACATTAGAATTAACGAAACCCTGATTCATCGAATTAATAATTTCTGGAGGAATACTCTAATTTACCGCATTGGATTGAACAACGTTATACCTGTATTCAAGTTTTTTAACACATATTTTACATCAAAAATAATTATTTCACATCCAAAATGTTTATGATGGTTCAATAATTTATTCTTGCAACATGTCATTAAAAGGCGCAAATGCTGAATCACTATATCGCCTTTGCCAATATGAATTTTTATATTGTTTTGCTAAAATTGACAAAAATCTAAAATCTAGGTTTTCAAGGATATATAAAATTTTTGATAACGTTTACTCGCCTTTTTTGTCAAAGGTGGCTCTTTAAAGTTGTTTCAAAAGTTTTGATCGCAATCTTCTGAAAATTAGAGTGATTTTACTTCCGCTCGATTTTTTATTAATATTAATGGTATTTATATTCTGAATGCCTTTTATCAAAAGTATATTTTAATAATATATGTCACATTTTAACCAATCAAATGTTCCTAGGTGATACAATTGAAATTTATGCAATATTTGTCAATAATTATAGACAAAACCCCCTACTCAAATGAAACTCATTTTTTAAAGATGAAAAAAAAATCTTTCGAACCATGATGATTATACAATATCTCAATTTTTAACTTAAAAATTCTTTATGCATATAAAGTTCATATTATATATCCTATAATGATCATTCTATCTAATTTTATAACTATGTAAAGTCGAATTTAAGTGTGTAAATCTACTACCAATGGGGAGATTTTAATATTTAAAATGTCAATGAATAAGTATGGCAAAATCGCAAACTATCAATATATTTCAAGCCTTTATTTTCAAGGGTGATCGATATTGTAGAATGAAATCGAATGTGATCCCTTGATATACGTTAATTTGAAGCATTGTAGTTTCAAAGGTGATGTTTAATGTCACATACTTAATCATATAGCCGGACTAATTTCTTTCGAAACATTACCATTTAATGCTCGCAAATATCATGAATGGTTCTTTCGTACACCACTAGAGGGAGATTGTAAAAGTTTTTATGAGCATGTCTGCTACAGTATACACTTACTGTGACAATCATTCGATTAGTCGAAAGGGATAAATATTCAATTTGCAAATATGATATTGTTAACAATGTTTACGCGGTGGGCAACATGATGTTGTATATGCACTTCTGATAATTCAACAATTCCGGTAAATGTATCAATGAATGCTTATTTTATGGCAAAATCCTGAATTTAAAATGCAGCATAACCTCCCATTTTGGGTCAAACAATATATAAATTGTCTTATTCATATTTTTCATTCCCTGAGTGAATTTAACACGTCATCCGATAATATATTTATTTGATAAATCAACGATTTATCATTCCGCTTCTAAGGCTGTTATTGTATACACGAATGTTTATGACAACCATTGGAGATAAATCAGGATATAAACGTTGTGTGTTGTAAATAAATGTTAATTTTCTTTTTAGATATTTTGAAAGATTAGGGCTTACGGCTGCAAATACATAATTTTTATGCTTCTTGTTGTCATAAAAACCAATTTAGGCACGCGATAATCATCAATGGGCTTTGGTACAACCTATATGAATATTTATCAACCTCTGGTAGATATTCGTAGAAATTAGCATTTGGTACCATTATATAATAAATACCAGTAAAAAATGGGAAGACACTCGGATATTGTTCGATAGAAAGAAATTAAATCTTATGAAATACTCTGTATCCATATGAACACTCAAATATATCTGAAATTCTTGAGCATAAATATGTATAAACCTTTTTTTCATTCTGTCAATTAGAGTAAGAGATCTGAAGGGAGTCATTACAAATTCTATCTTTAAAAAGTAGATGATATTTGACTGTGTCCTTCCTTAAATATGTACCATTCGATTTATCCGTGTTTATGATGATGATTTTCATGAATAAATATGATGGGTGAAACATAGTCATCCATTTCATTCTTAATTGAATAAGTTTTGTTTTTTTGTGGTTGATCTATTTGAATGATCTGTTTACAATTTTGTAACATTTTGCAACTCCACCTGTTAGATTCGAAATTTCAAATAACGGTGAAATTATAACCCAAATATATATTAGACCCATTTCTCTCATTCTTGGATATAAGAATTGTTAATTTTAAATTAATTCAATAACATATATTCAATAAATCATTTTTAATTATTGATTATATAATTATTAAATATCAATTACTGTTTTTGACAAGAATAGTGGCCAAATTAGAATACAAACGATTTTGTGATATGCTATTTAAGGTTATATGGTTCACAGAATGAATCAAACTAAGAATCAAATGATAAATGATAATACATTCAAGATCTCGGGAATAGAAAATATATAAATCGATTTAAATTACATGCATTAAAATTTTATAATTCATTAAAGCATGAAACGAAATAATTAATATATTTTAATTATTATCTATTTTAATTGATATCAAGATATAGTGTATTATTTTAAGATTAGTTATGTAACCAGTCTTGAATTGTGCTTCATTTTATATGCGTGCATTTATAAACTATTTGACTAATATTTTAGTGGTGAAAACACAAGTCTATTAATATTATAATACTACACTGATATTGAAAGATATTGACATATTTTTAAACAATCAAATTTGGATTATTATATTTTATAATCAATTGTGATTGATATGCCCCGATGTGATTGTTTTTAGATGTCTGTAAATGAATACAAAAAATTTTTTAAACTATTATTTCAATTCAACAACTTTCAAAATGTAATTAAATAAAACAATAAAAAAATCAAGCACGCGCAAAAGAATTATAGAAAGAGTAAATTAAGCGATTTATAATTGATTAAAGTCAAAACATAATATATCCAAAAATTATTCTATAAGTTTAATAAATGTTAATCAGAATCCATACATTATCAAATATCATTAAAAATATAACCACATATATCGACAATATATTGTTGATGATTTGGATGCACAAATTTAATATATGTACATTTGGTTAACTGAATAGGTTTTCGGACCTTAGTTAGCGCTTGGAGGAACTCGTTCAATCATTTAAATTGTATGACATGAACCAAACATTAAGAAAAAGATTCAAATAATGAAAATATTGAATATTATAATTTGTGATGATATTTAAATACTTTATTAGTCCATAATTTGATGTTATGATTCTTATGTGGTTAATATAACTTCTTTATAACATTTATGGGGTAATTACAACTTCTAAAATTGATTTGATCCATATTGTTATCAGTAAGAACATTCTATAAATCAAAATATTTTTGAAAATCAGATTTGATCCTACTATAAATTTAAATCTTTTTTAAGTAACATTTTAATAAATAAATGTTCCGCGATGAATATATGTTGTTTCTGAGTTACTTGATAAACAAAGTTTTCGCAAACCTTAACATTTCTAATTTGCTGATATTTGTCTCAATATTGTTAGTTATGGACGTCTAATAGCATCGTAGATATGAAATATATAATTTATTTTTGAAATAGTACAATTTAAACTTATATTAAATCAACAGACGTCCAACAATGTTTCTAATTTATTTCTGGCTGTATATTTTACTTTTTATGAATTGCATGAACGTGTATTGAATGGCATATACACCTTTGACCAGCCAATTTTCCACATTGTGCAATCAATTTTCCACTCTGCGGCGAGGCGGC
>JWZT01001836.1:491095-508351 GCA_000827895.1 Thelohanellus kitauei | reverse complement strand
ACATAACATCGAATGACTGCCCTGGGTTCTACAGACACATGGAAAGCTATTTGCCGGACTGTATTCAAGGTTGTCCTGTTGAAAACTAATATATTTTTATTCTAAATCATTTTAATTTTTTTGTGGAAAATTTATTGCACAAAGTGGAAAATTGGTTGCACAGTTTCAGCCGCCTCGCCGCAGAGTGGAAAATTGATTGCACAATGTGGAAAATTGGCTGGTCAAAGGTGTAATTCGTTTAAATTTACAGGAATATATGGTGGTTTGATTTAATATCCAAGTGAGGCTTTCAAGAATATCGAATCTTTCTATTTCAACATTATTATTTTTATATAAGTGTACGTTATAAAATTGCCTTTTGGATAAAGGATATACGATTATTGTAAAATTATCATTATACTCCATATATCTCATTGTCTAAGATATAATATTTTAGAAATAATTAACAAACTATGAGGACAAAATTTATCTGATTTTTTATATCGATACATACTCAGACATAACTCTGGTAGTCTCTCTCATTATTTAGCAAATACACAATTTCTCAGGATATCTAGTTGTTAATGGCCATCTTGCGTGTTTTTTTAACACAAAAATTAGATTTTTCTCAGATTATGATTTGATTTTTTGTGTGAAAACCTATTTTCTTATTACTCAAAAACAGCCTTTGCATTGGTTATATATCGATTTTAAATACTAATGAGTATTTAAAATATATATAACTATATATTGATATACGCATGGCCGTTGTATCTTTGTGGATTATTAAAATATATCGTAATTTAGATTATTCTAAATAAAAAAATTCACAATTATAAAAAGTTTTACTATTTTAGTTTTTGCTAGAAATTAATATAAAATTCGATAGAAGTTGAATAATTCATCACAATTAAAGGTACGTATTTAATCATGCTATATTATACTTTTATATGCGAATAACTTTACCTACCTGCTATTGATATCAAGTATCCATAAATCAATATAAACCAGAATGCAGTTCAGAATATTCTGCCAAAACGCTCTTTAGATTTACTGATAAGTTTAACGAATATTGTAAGATAATATGTATGCTTACCCACAATCTTAAAAATTACATGAATTCAGTTTCAAAGGTCACAAATCGAATTTCGATATCTTTTATGATAAAAATAATCAAATTATATAAGTGAATTCAAATCTACCAATTTGGCTGATGTAGGCCCTCTTCATATAAACCAAATTTTCTGTGAATTTGTGATTTCGAAGAGATTCATAATTAACACATTTTTAAGTTTTGGTTAAGATATAACGTTGCCGCGTATGCCAAAAATAATGTATTATTTATGATAATAAACTTTGTTTATAAATTTGCAAAACCGCATGAAAATATTTTTATTGGAAGAGGTTGGAATTTCGGTTTTTTTCATTAAAAATGAAGATCTATTTTGGGAAAATTGAAAATTCGCTATTTGAGAAAAAATTTAATAATGCCTTTACCTGCTTGATATGTCAGAAATTGTTTGTTTTTCTAAAACATAATTGCGTCAAACTCAGACATATACGTTTTTTAACGGGTTTCACAGATGTCTAAATATATTCAAGCAATGATATGTACGATAATCACATTCTGGTTGTGTGGTACCTGATTTGCCTCGTGAAATTGTCAAATTGATCTTTTATTATTTGTTAGATTTACTATTGTCTGTATATGATAATTTGAAAAATTTCGTGACGAATCGGGAGTCATTGATTCTGATTTTGTATTTATGTATTTATATGTACTTTCTCAGGCTCGATAATTGTATGACATATTCTAGAACAATGAGATTCTTCTTAACAATATCTAATTTTTTTGTTATTGATGAAGAACTATACATTTCAACTCTATTTCAAGAATTGTCATTATGTGAATGGTGAACCCTATTATAAATTTCTGCGCTACTGTAACTCCCAGCTGAGTATAGCACTAATGAATTCATTATAACATAGATAATTTGTAAAAATTTGATTCAACATTTATATTTGTTAACGTAATGGAAACTTCATTATTTTATCGAAATATTTTGTCTTCAGATGAGTCTACTAAGCTTTTTGAATAGGAATTAATTAGAGTTATTTTTGTTTCAGTAATTTTTTTCATTACATTTTAAAAGTATATTCTTCACATTTAGTAAATTGGGCGTAATTGATACGGTCAGCATCTCAGAGTATTATATAATATACATCTCAATTGGTAGTGCTACTTTATAGTTTTTGTAGCGTTTAAATTTGACTCACAGGTAATATACTAAATTTTACACATTTGTAAACATTTTAATTATTTATTAAAATTTAGTATTCCATGGTATTTACACATTCACTTGTAATGTACTATGTTTTCACTGAGATTCACAGATAGTTTATGAATGGGTATTTATGATTTTTTAAGTAACTCTTAAAAATATATATTCATATATTAATTACGGCCGTTTCAGCTGAAAGTGGCTTTCCTAATTTGAATTCAATAATTTTTTGATGGCTGTATCAACTTAATGAGTAATTTATGTAATTTAAAATATGATGGAGAATTAAATACCATCTGTCTTTATCTTATATATAATGCTACATGCATTCATCACGTGAAAAATATTAATTTTTTTGTTAGCATTTCAAGAAGGATATGGTTAATCGGTTTTCAGAATATAATACAGGGAATTAGAATTTAAACGGTAAATATAATAGCTTACAGTGCTTTACACTCACATTTGTCGGCATTGCAAATCATTTATCATCTTTTCAAATCTTTTGTTGTCTTTGCAAGACATTTAGCGTATTTGCAGATTCTTTGGCGGCTAAGCAAAACATTTGTCGCAAAGTGATATTTTAATAAAAAAATTTTAGTCAAAAAAAAAAATTAACGAACATATTTATAATTTTTCAGTGTTAAGGTTTCATCGATAAGACGTGAATATATCTTCATTTGACTTGATATTATGGATACGCTTTAGCTTGAATGGCCTCAAAATTGAATGAACCAGCCAATCGTGTTCAGAAAATTTCAGTGTTGGTGGTCATTTCGATATCTGCCGTTTTATCATTATGCATAGATGTTGAGGCAATTAATGGAAAGTCATTTACAGATTTCACAGAATTCCAAAAACTTTCCTCAATCTGAAGATCAAATATAATAATTATGGACAAAGCGAGAATTCATTAAGTAAGGAAAATAAAATCATTTTTTTCTCTCTAAAAGATTAGATTGGTACATCTACTCCATATTCCCCTCAGCTCAATCCCATCGAGGAATATTTTTAAGAAAATAAATATTTCAATTAGAAGAAATAGAAACGAGACAACTACAAGACAGCAAATCCAAGATATTTATCTTGAAATTTTAGAAACGGATAGAGAATGCTGCATGAGTGGGTATTTCAGACATATGAGAACGTTCTCAGAAATAAGATTTCGAAGAGAACACTTCTTAAAACAATAAAGTATTGGTTAATTTTTTTTTCAAATAAAAATTCTTATATTAATATTTCACTTTGCGACAAATGATTGTCAAAGCCGACAAATGTTTTGCAAAGCCGCCAAATAATCTGCAAATCAGCTAAATGTCTTGCAAAGACAAAAAAAAATTTGCAAAGATGATAAATGATTTGCAAAGCCCACAAATGTGAGTACAAAACACTGTAATTGAATGTATTTTTATCTAGACTTTTTTAAATACAAACTAAATAAAATCAAACCTATTATCTTTCATCACACATCCTAAATAATCTTTTGTTAAATATTAATGGTTTCAATTTTCATATTTCGATGTAAATTTGTTAATATTTATTTGATATGCATTATATAATTTTAACTATTCGATTTTTAAGTTTCATATTCTATAGGAATTTTTAGTCTTTTAACAATTCTAATATATTTAAACACATATTGTAGGAACATTGAAATTCTCCTCATATTTCTTAATATCTCCGCCGAAATTACAAAAGTAATATGTCTTGATTTTTTTTGTAGTTTTGAAACATTTTGCGAGATAAAAAAACAAAAAATATTGTTTGAAGCTACTTAATAGATGGTGGCAACATCAAACATCAATGTGGATACCTTCATGAAATATGTAAATAATATGTTTGGTATTTTAGATGTATTAAACATTTTCTAAAAAATGTAATCATACATTTTCATGATAGAGATAGAATATATCGATTTCTCAAAAGATTAAATTACATAACATTACAAATTCTTCGAATGATAAAAGTAAAAATTAAGAAAAATTGCCATAGAATTCGACTATGTCCAATTCTTTGCTGTTTTATGCCTTAATACCGTTTTAAACATTCAAAATTTCCAAAAAATTTTTGAAAATATATACAATAAAAATACAATTCGTTTTGATTTAATATTTTTCTTCCTTCAAAAGCATTAAAGAAAAATTTAAAAATGTTCGATCATATGCGTAGATATAAAATTTTGTACACAAGGATTTTCTCAGATTTTAAATAATTGTGCTGTGTCCAATTTTCAATAATTATTTAAAAAAATATAGAGTTTATCAATGTATGACGAGTGAAGACTATGCAGGATACATTCTATCAATTCAAAAATGTAAATGGCCTCATAACACTCACTCGAGAACAAGATACTTGCTGAATATTATTTTAAAATTTTGGGTTCATCGGCAAAGATCAATGTAAATTCGACGTATCCTAATATCCCGTAAAATACCCGCGATTACATTCATACATAAAGATTAAATTTTTATATTTAATTTCAGAATATTCACCATTGGATTTAATTATCATGTTAAAAAAACTCTAAATAAACACGATGTATTAGCTCCAAATATTTAACTTTAAGATTCTCAGATTCAGAACATTGAACGTGATAGATATCTAAATATTAATCATACATTCATTTTTAAACGCAGTTAAATGCTGTTACGAATGCACGCAGATCTAGATGGTATTGTTCGGTTTTTATGTATATGTAAAAGATATACTATGGCCGCAAATTTGAATATCAGAAAATTTCGAACAACATTTTAAATACTGAACGACTGAAGATGTTCGATCTTTTTATCCCGGTTTTGCAGAATACTTTTTATGTCGTTATCGAAAATGTCTTCATGGATCAAATCATAACTTTTCGACAAAACGAGATAATGAAAATATGTAATATTAGCATCAGCTGGCCCACTAAATCATATCCTCAAAAAAAGGCGACAGAAATTTAATCGTGAATTCTCGGTTTAGATAAAATCGATACATATAATTCAATTGATTTGAATTTGAAATTAAGAAATATTATGTTTTTTAACAAATCATATCTATCCGAAAACATAATTAGAAATAATATATGTGAGTTTTATAGTATTACAATTATTATGGTCATCGAGATGTTGAGGTTTAAATTGAGATATATTTCTGATGATTGAGGAAAAATGTAGTAATAAGCGGAATTTTTCATTCATAATTCTTAAAATATATATTGATACATGATGATTCTTCAAATATATTTTTTAACAAGATACATCTGGAAATTGAACCCTATTACCGCTTTCTACTTACACTCAGATAACCTAATAATGAATTAATAATCAACATTTAAAAAACAATTTAATTAATATCAAATATACGTAATTTACATTCGGGTAAACCTATAATTTTTAGTTCATCATAGCCCTTCAAAGTCATCATGATTTGTTTGAGATGCCAAAGACGGTTTCTGTTCGTACAAATAGGTGATATTAGCAACACTGGCAAAAGAGAAGATATAATCAAGACGTTTACTGCTGAGAAGAATTTCGGTGGGGATTTCATTTTAATCAGATTTATAAAAGTCATTACATTAGGATTTAGATCAACACCGTTACAAAGAATATCCAAATCAAAACTGTCACTATTAGGAAGTATATTGTCGTACTTTGCATTCGATTTGCATGTTCGTTGGCTGATTTTAAATCCAATTTACATATGATCTATAAAACATTCTATGTCTTTTTGGCCCTTATCATCGAAAACAACATCTAGGGTATTGTCTGTAAAAGTTTTATTTGTATGTTTATTCAACGGGAATCCAGGTCTGATTGAAAATATGCCATTTAAGGTAATTTGGGTCTTTATGAACGGATAGGGATGGTTGAATGATTAATATGTCGTTTCCTTGATCCACCAATCTATATTTTATCTCATTCAATCCTTCTTTGATTGAATGGCCCAAAATGATATATTATTGGGATCCATCAACATTTACGTTTACAAAATCATCTAGAATATTAACCTAATCAAATTTACTACGTTATTGAATGGAATACGTGGGAGCATAAAGGTTGAATTTCATCTATATATCGACTGTAAAATTTATGTCCATGAAAGAAATTTCGTAATGGTCATAATATGAATACTATTCCTCTTAGTGAATGTTCATTATAATTGCGCATATTGTAAGAATGTAAATGAGCATCGATTCGTAAATTAAAGTAGATAATATTCTTATGAATTAATTCTCATAAATGGGATAAAAAAAAAGTTAAATTAATAAATATTTAGTAATATTGAAAAATATACCCTTCTTTTGGTGATTCTATTTGGTGATATATTATTCGTATCATATTTATAAAAAATTAGAACAAATTTACCCTAAAAAACATTCAAGAAATTACCTTTAGGTTCCAATACTATGGCGTCACTCATCCGAGAATCAATTGTATTGTGTTATGCAATCACATTTTTGCAAATTCCAAAAATCATTGAATGAATACTTGAATGTATAATTCACCTGGTAGTTATATATCATATTACATAGTTTATATACTTTAATACATCTGTTTTCAGATATGTGGCTTAATATTTCGGATAAACGCATGTTATTTTAAAAATCATGATAGATCGCATGCTTACTACTAGACTGAAATATACATTTTGATATGCTATTGATTACAAAAATGCAGAAAAACATCCATAACATTGACTAATTTTTTAATTAAATATCAAGTTAGTGTCCTTAAAAATTATCAGCGGATATCATTTGTTTCATGATCATATAAATAAATATGATTGTAAAATACATAAAATGCGCTATCGTAATCAATTTGAACGACGCATAATATTAAATAATATGAAAATCAAAAACCACAGAATGATGGTATATGGGATATAATGAATAGATAGAATGCATTATACTCAATTAATGATATTTTGATCGTAAGACTTGTCCTAAATATACCTAATAATCTTAAAATTATATTTAGGTTGATTTGAAAGATCCCTTCTTCATAAATTATCATAAATATAACTTCAATCATTTTTTGCAATTTGAACAGTTTTCAATTAAGATTTATTCCAAATGCGCAAAAATACCTTTTCATCGAAAAAAGTGGGTGTATTATTATGAGAATGTTCACGCCGATCTAAAATCCTTTATTATTACATCAGCTAAATCCATAGTTTGTTTCGTTTTTAATAACCATAAATTATTTGTAATTTTCTTCGTTTCATAACGTATATTTTTCAATGTATCATTTATAACGAAATTGCAAAATATATTTAAATCGAGAAGTTTGACATGATCTAACATTCCCTACACACCAAACAGTCAAAAATATCCTGGTGCAGTTAAATATTGTTGAAGAAGTCAATATTTTACAAACCTACGGCTGAAGCAATATTCATATTGCAGTATAAATTAATCTAAATCTATTCACGTAAACTGAATCTGCTGTGATACAGTTCCTTGTTATCTCGCACAATCGGTGATAAGAATATCACAAGTTTTTCAATGATCTAAGACTTATATTTTTCTGGATTCGCGTACTTTGTATCTTAAAAATGACATATAATGAATCAAAAAAGAATAATATTAATTAAATCATCGTATATTTATATCGTTTCAAATTGTAAAACTGAAATCTCCCATTCTCTACATACATTATAATCATATTATAGGTTCGTTTTTCTTAAACGAGAACCAGTATTGTATTTATGGTTTCAAAATAATAAATTTCTACAAAAATATACTACGTTACATCTATTTGATCGTAAAAAAAGCTGTGAATTATCGTTTCTGAATCATTACTCAAATTACCAGATGTTAAATTCTCATGATAGGATCTCAATATTGAACCACAAATACGGAAATATGAAATTAGTTGTTTGGTTGTCTAAAAGAATTGAGTGAATGATCTTTATTTCCTTTATCGACGGATGGAATTAGAAATTAGATCAAAACCTGTATGTCTGTAAATTGTGCCTTGAAAGTTGCAAAATACACAAAATTTTTTTTTGTTAAAATATATTAATTTTACGTATTTGTAATCTAATTTTTAAAATGTAAAATATATATAAAAAACTCTAGACATACTCAAACCTGTTGTTTGTATTATATGATTTAAATATAGTTGAACTTTGAATAATTTCAGAATTAAATAATCACACAAGTATTAAATTTACATCATTTTAAAATGTTCAAAACTATTGAAAAAAATATAATATTCATAATTTTCAACATCAAACTGTTACAAATATACTGAGTGGAAAATTAAACAAAATCTAGATGTTCAGTCCTCGAATTATGATGATGAAATTTGTTGGAACCTGTTTTTAAAAAAATTCAAGTAGCCTCAAATCTCAACAGATTTTAAAAACAGCTAATATTAGAATTTGTAATATTAGAAACACAGCGTCATATTTTCATATTAATAAAATAACTTATCGTAAGAAATCGTTTATGATAAACATTATGGTCCAAAAACAAAAACGTGAATATCGATCTTTTTCAAATCAAGTGAATATTGATTTTGTGTATTCTTGAGTAGATCCATTCAGAAATTTAATACATACCCTTGAAAATTAATGATTCTTCCATATTTTAATCCAACATTTTCTCATTTATTCATTTCCGAATACGTCTTAAGGCAGAGATTTTAATATCCATAAAGAAATTCATTACTCTCAAATGAGTTTTCAATTTAAGATTAATATTTTACATCAGTAAAAAATACCTGATAATAACGATGAAACAAAGCAAGCAACATGTCATATTTCATATTTTTCTGTTTAAATTTATTTCAACTCGCTTGAATGACATCTTGATTAACAATTGTTGAAATTTCTAAAAAATGCCATTATAAAATGGTGCCATACATTCTTGGTGTAAGCTATTATTTTTAAATCATAATCGATTTATTATAGGAGATTTATTTAAAAAACTAAAACGACTCTATTATTATGTTAAATCCTCAGTTGAATTCATATTTACCGAAAACAAAGAAAAATTGATATATTCGTATTATAAGATGCCTTTTACAAAATTTTCATCATCATAAAAATATGTTTTCTAGATTGTCATGAAATGGTAAAATTTTATCCAGGATTCACACAGTTTTGTAATTTCATATCTTTAATTTAACGAATGAACATCATCAAAATCCGCGCTTTACCCAACTTTAGAGATCAAATTTCACTGTTAGAAATTTTTTATTTCGCTTTAATCGGGTCATTACAAAATATCGAATTAATTTTCTCAAATAAAAGGCAAATAAAATAAAACCTAAAAAGATGTAATATTTAGTAAAATTCAAAACTGATGTCTGAATTGACTTTGATAAATATCAGCGACTCCCTTATCTATCCTTGACATATTCCTGCGTAATGCAGCTTCAAAAGTCGTGTATATATTTGTGTATAAGTCAGCCGATTTTGAGATGGGAGGTGTTATTTTATTAACTAGCCAGAATTTTTTAAAACAGTAACTCCATGCTATAGAGTTAGAGCCAACGCCTTAATAAGAATACAATTTATACTTCATTTTAATGCTTTGAAATCTCTATAAATGATCCTTAAATTGCATATATATTAATATAAACCCAGTAAAATTTTACGTGATAAGTTAGATAGTTATTTTTCAACGACAGAATTATCATGAGATTAAAACTACCTGTCAGCGATATTAAATTAATATAGTGTAACATCTTTACCAATGAAATCAGCTGAATAATCGAAGCCAGGACATTTTGTGGTAAACGACATGACCTTTATATATTGATACGCAATATTAACTCAGCAGGACGAATGTTAATTTTTCATTATATAGTATAAATACTAAGGAGATAAGTATTTTAACATATAATTATTGATGAACGAAATACTGATTCGAATATCTAGAATATCTTGAAAACATAAAATGGAAGAAGATTATGTCGAAAGAGTCGTTTTATCATCTAAAAAGTGAAACACTACAACTGGTGGCTTGTATATTATTATTTAAAAGGTTGAAAAAACATCAAAGTTAGATATTCAGAAACATCTTGTGTCATTCTAAAACTTCAACATATTGAAATATTTATTTTGTATTAGAAAAGATTTTACATCTTTTAAAAATTTAAATAACAGTAATACATACAAAATTAATCTCGAAGACTTGCCAACATAATCAGTTAGTCAAAATGAATATTATCTGTGGGTAAATATATAAGGATTAAAAATGAATTTTATCACAGTTTTTAAGATATGAAAACATTTAGATTTTTGGTAATACTGTTCTTTTTATATATATATTTAATAATCAACTAATCTATTGAAAGAACAGATATACATGTTTCTCTATCGACTATTCAACAAAATAAATGAACAAATCATGCCTTTATTTTTTCAGTATAAATTCGTTTTCGTCCCGTTCAATTTTGAGATACATGTTTGATTTGCCGTTATTTCCAAATTCAAGTTTGGTTTTTGAACAGATTCAAATTCGAATAAATATGTTAGGATAAATCAAATCGAGAAAATTGAAAAAAACTAACTCTTCTTTAATAATATATATTCTTTCATTATTTGTTTGTTTTTACATAGGTCCTAATGGTAAGATCTAACCCATCTCAGTCTTCTTGTTGGATAGTGTTTTGTATATCTGACGTAAAATTCAAACAATCGGGTTCGTTTTCTGGGATTCACATCTTTACGTATTAAGTCACTTTTAAACAAAATATTCTCAACTTGGTTCAATAACAGATTTGATATTGACAAACATTATATAAAACACCTTATTATGAAAAGCTTGCCAGATTGTTGAAATCTATTGGAATATAACATTATCCATGACGGAAACATATCCAGTTTTTGTAATAATACTTTGCTCGATGTGGAAATAAAAGTTATTAATATACCATAAAAACTTTCTCTTTAAAATACTCGGTTGTTAGTTTCTTTGTACTCTACCTAATTCAAATTCATTTAACAACAAACATTCTTAGAGGGAACGCTTGGCACGCTAAAATACAGTGAGGTTCTTATTAGCGATCTGCCTTTTTTTTAAGTCAACAAAACATCAAAAAAGAATGCGATGGTAAGAATCGCCACAAAAAATATGGTATTTATATATCAATAAATAATAGAAAATTTATAAAGAGATTTTTACTTTGTTCATTTTTCGATTTTAGTTTTTTTCGTACATTTTAAACAAAACCAAGAAGGTCTTATATGAAATACAACTTTCCGGTTGGCGCATGCTTTGTTATACGAGACGGCCAGTATTTATCTTACAGCCTCATTTTATTTACGATAAATCATTCAATGTAATGTGTTATGTTAAAGAATTTTTATGGAGAATTTAATATCCGAGATGTGTTTTATGGGATCGAAGAACGGGGCCTGGTTGAGGTTAGAAACGAACAGTACGAAAATAAGCATGGCGATATCTTTCTACAGAATGTAGTCTTTATGAAATATACTACTCCTATATTTACGTTGTATTCAAGAAGTATTATTTTTCTGACACAGATCAAGACATTAGGCATTTTAGCTTTGTACCAATATTAAAATGCACAATCAGATATATAAAGTGTCTCGTTGGAAATAGGGTACGATACAACAATAACAGCTTACTTATTTAGAGGAATACACTCACGAATACACAACTTTTGAAAGAGTTTTGATGATGCAGTTCGACTATGATATACTGAAAGGAGTTCGTATATTTGAACGAACGCACGAGGATCTAGCATTACTTCAAGATTGTATCAATAATGTTATGAGTAAAATAATATTTATCGTAGATTTGATAGAAGATAAAATGGGTGAAATCGATTAGATGATCGTTTTTTGATAATTTATATAATTTTTTCAATACGCAAATAAAATTTGATTTTAAACCTATTCTTTTACATTTCTCAAAAACCAACAAAAAACATGTTTATAAAGTTGTTATTATAATGAACGATTACCACTAAACACGTGCCTTGAGGCTTTGTTATTAGGCGTATTTTTTAAACTATATACATTTTCACAATTTTAACATTTATATTCATCACTTAAATTTGATATCAGAATGTTAGGATATATTACCAAACTGTATCTATTTATGCAAATTCGGTCGATTTTAATGGCACGCAAATTAGGAGTAAATCTAAATGTCAATAAGTTTACATCATAAAAGCAATATCAAAAATAATTATAAACTTGAATACTTATATGTTGTTTTTTTTTAATATTGAATAAAGATGCAAGACGGGTAATTATATGCTTGAAAAATAACAGACATAGACTTTTTGATTGGCCTATTTATGTCATGTATCATCACAAATATCAAAATATATACAAGACCAATATTTGTGGAAGACAATAGGATTTTTTTTTCATTATTTTTATGTTGATAAATAAATGAATGCTTGATATTGGGCTATGCCGATATTGTTTTCAAAGGCTCATTTACCTTGACGTTATGTCATTTTTCCTCAGCTTGAAACCGATTTTCTTATCCTTCACAAAGAGCAGGTATCTAAAAAAAGATATGCAATTCATAAATTCCGTAGGTACTAGAAATACAAACTATTGCCTTCTGATAATACAAA
Organism: Thelohanellus kitauei; assembly: GCA_000827895.1. NCBI lineage: Eukaryota > Metazoa > Cnidaria > Myxozoa > Bivalvulida > Myxobolidae > Thelohanellus > Thelohanellus kitauei. The sequence continues at coordinate 495,543 of JWZT01001836.1, read as the reverse complement.
TCTAATAGAAAATTTTGATCAATAAAGGCGTTTTTAACCCTGAGAATATTGCATTAAAACATTTTGGGGGGGGGGGAGGGGTAATAATTGATTTTCTTCCTTGGACACATTGTTGCAGAAAAAAATGTTTGATAATTTTGTTTAAAAATATCAGAAACAATAAGAATGATCTGCTCGTTTGTGTTCTGATCATTTGATGGACACCTGCTTAGCGGAATTTCGGAAATATGAGTGATTATTAGCTTTCGCCGGATGTATAAATAATGATACTTGATCTCTTGTTTGATTGATTCTTCCAATTATATCGCTATTCTTAAGCTTTTAATAGTAAATTATCGTAGAAACCTCATAATTGACATTTTTTGAATAATATAAATGAAACCTTGATTATCCTATATAAAATTGATAAATAAACTTTATGAATTTCACTTTTAGTGGCTTTATCATTTCGTTCATTCAATAAAGAAATCATCACTCTTATTGTCATTTTTTTGATAAAAATGAAAAAACATTGACTTTTAAAATGCGATAAATTATCAATAAGCAACTATACAAAATCTATCCGAAATTAATATCTGTAAAATTTTTTTTTATTTGTAAAGGCGTAAAAAATTATAAAAACAGTTATTAAAATGTCTACAAAGCAAAAGTCAAAGTGTAATTTTCAAATGTATTAGATGAAAGTTATTCATTCCTACATGACATATCAAGAAATTCTCTCATTCAAAGTATAATACTTTATATTTCGAATATTCATCATCATAGAGTAATGGTATGGCTGGTTAGAATTACGTTTCTTTTATCTCATGATCATTGCGAAATGTACTTATACAATGGTATAGGTTCTTAATCATTGAAAATACATTTCTGATTTATTTTTATTGAAGTATATTTAGGGATAAAACATCAGGCCGACCATAACTCGTTAATTCATACTTTGATGTCATTTTAAACAAATATATTAAAATTTATCAAAACGAAATGTATAGTTTTTTCAGATGGAAGCTCTAATTTGTTTATGGTCATTTATACTTATGCTCTGCTCAGTAAGGTTACGCGTGTGTCGTCTTTATTGCGCATTTATTATACATATATCTGTATAGCAACATAAAGGCGTAAAATTTGCCAATCATTTTCTAATCCAATGTTCGTTTATTTAAAATATGTTTATCTGATATTCCTAAAAATCTATGTTTGATAACGTATATTATCTAACGCTTATCACAAAATGAGTAAAACTTTTAAATTAAAAATGATTCAATCCTTATATGATTTATCTATTGCCTTAATCTATCTTTAATTCGAGTGTAAGTAAAGTCAAAATTTATCATCCCTTTTTTGGATGAAACAATACATTTCAATTAACAGTTGAAAAATATAGACAATAAATATTCACTTTGACAGAGTTTGCATTGAAAGCTTGAAACACTCGAAAATTATCACATTATTCATTTAACAAATATATCATATCGGATAGAGAAAATTAAAAATATATTCGCGCCTTAAATTTATACACCATAGATAGACAGTCATATGTACACTCTCTTTTTTCACAGTTAAAACCTATAAATATAGGGTTTTAAAATATATAGCAAAATCCGTAACCAAAATTTCAAATCAGATATAATTTGACAATATGAATTTCTGGAGACCAATAAAATGGTGATAAATATGACCGAAAACATACTTTATGCGATAAATCGTTTGGCAGGTTTGTTAGTCACAGATTGGTACAATTTTTCAAATATAATTAGCGAAACATCATTATGTTATCTTTCTGGAATTGTGATGATTGTTTTTTTTGAAACAAGAAGTTTTATTTTGTATTTAATGTCGAAATATGACCCAACAAAAGAAATTTTATGACTGTAAATACAAAACATATTTGAAGTGTATTTGAAATATATATAAAACATAAAATCATCATTATTTGCAAAAAGGTAAATTTCGATTCGAAAAATTCATCAATAATCAATGAGTGCTGTATATTCGAAACGGTGTATAGTTTAATGACTATTCTGCAGTGGTAAAATGTTGTAAACTCAATGACGATATCCTAACTCACAGCCATAATTCAAGCTGGAGAACTTTTCCCTATGTTCAGTATAACATATTTGTTTTCAACATCGGTCAAATTCATTTTTGTTTTATTGAGATTCTTAGAACATATAAGATTATAATATACGAAAGAGTCGATTTATTCATGTTATTGCAGGATAGCATATATATGATGGTCAATGCAATCAAATCAGCATATGTCGACATCGGTTAAGGGCACACTACGCTAAAATCAAACACGTTTAGATCCCCTTTTGAAACGAAAAACGATGGCATATGACATTGGGAAAGGGAACCAGCGATAAATGAAAATTACTCTACTGTACCCTCGTTCGGTAAGGCTTGAATGTGGTTATGCATATTGATAATGATATCTGTATGCTCCGTTTAAAAACTCGTATTAGACTGGGTTAATCACAGTTCATTGAATGACAGAATTTTACCTTACGTGATATTTGATTAATTAAATATGAAATTGTCTAAAATCACAAATATACAAAAATGTTTGAATTGGTATTTATTACTATCCATTAAAATAATTGGCGTGTACATGAAATTTCAATGATTTTGGCAATAAATTTATAAAATTGTGAGAAGAATCACGAAAAATTATGATTATTCTGAATGATTTTTCTTCAGATCTTTTGATGACATTCAAGTTAAAACATAGTCATTTTATATGTTAATACAGCAGTCATACCAGGGTATACACAACGTATTTTCTGGTTAAATTTCAGACTATGATCATTCTATAGACAGATATGGCGAGAATTTCATTTGATATCATATAAATGTGTCATTCTTCCCAAATGTACCGTCCGCTTAATTTTAGTAAATCGTTAGTTTCTATGAATGTGCGTATTAACCTGATATAAATGTAAATAGAGATTTTTCTACACCCAAAATATCATAAAAGCGAAAATCATATAAATCATTAACATAATGTTATGTGAAATATACATCATTTAAGAACGGTTTCGGGCGGTCTATATAGCAGACTAAAATCGAAAAGAGGGAGAAATATGTATGATTTGGTAGATTTCTTTAGTCATGTTTGGCCCTAAATATCATAAAAATGGTTTATTTATACATCTTTTCTCAAAGACAATAAAATATAGAATACACATTAATTCTATATTCGGGCAAATAAGATTTAAACTTCTATTGTTGTATAAAATGAATTGGTCTTATGTAAATAACACCTTGTTAAAAGTGAAATTTAACAAGAAAATACAAAATATCGTCTTTTGGTGATAATGTTCACGCATTATATATAACATGGTATTTCTCCTAACAATTCTGCACATAGCTTTTCAGTTTTCATTCAATCAAAAAAGCAAGCGAGGATTATTTTTTATAATACACTCAATTTTGTCATCATGATATATTTACGCTTATATGATCTAAAACAGTTAATTTTTGAGCGATATAATAGTTCTAATTTCTTCATTCAATAAATTCTTTAATCTGGTTTCATTTTAGTATTAGATACTTATCGAATCAGTATTTAAAAAACACATTAAATTATCATTTAGAGTCTTAATACATTCCTTAAGTGTCCAAAACTCCTATTATTAACAACTGTTTTTGAAGATATTCATCAAACTAAAATGCGAAACATACCTCATGATTAAACATTTTCAAATATCCGGTGTTTGTATCTTTCGGCTGGAAGACACAGCGCTAAGATCTTTTGGTTCATTTTCACGCGTTGTCAGTAAATTACTGCTACTGACAAAACAAATATACATAGATTTATAAACTTTCATAACATACCCCGATATGTAATATAAATTACATAAAGATTTCGCGCGTATGGAATTGAATATAAATGGCTATTAATAGTACATGGTCATCATCTAAACATGAAATATTTTCAGATATCATGCAGAAGAATATATATTAATTAACAGTCGAAAAATTTCACATTTATTTGATTTCGATCTCTACAAATGATTGTGTATAAAAGGCATATGAAAATATGTTAATAGCCTTGATTAAATCAGTCAGACCTGAAATACCTTGATAATGTTGTTTTTTTTTTAAATTTGTTTTGGTAATAACATTAATTTAACGATAAATTTGATGATTAAGAAATGTGTTATTGACCAATGCATTTCTTATGAGTTGATAGAAATCGCGGACAATACCTCTCAACTGTAAACAATTGAATTCAAGATTGCTCACGATGTGAAATTGAAATATAATTCTTAGAAATACATATATATATATATATATTATTTATGAAATTTTTTTTTAAATGGTAATAGAGTGTCTATCGACCAAATAAGTGCTAAAATTGATTTTAGTTGTTCGTGATGGGCCATCCGTCAATTAATTCATAGATTCAAATATTCTTGAGAGTTTAGTGAAGAGGCTGTTTTACTAAA
>JWZT01001836.1:408623-488502 GCA_000827895.1 Thelohanellus kitauei | reverse complement strand
TATATAAACTTATTTTAAATATTATTCATCATAAATTAAATCAATACTCCAAATAGTTGATTTTAAACTAACAGCAAATTATTAGATCATATATGTGTTATAATATTTTAATGCATAGGAATATTCAATCCACAGATGAAACTTTTTTAGATGATAAATACAACTATTATTAAAATATGTTTAGATATATTAAAATAAATACCCAGATATCCTGCTTCATTAATATTTTACAATTACAATTTCTTGATATTTTTTTCAAATTTCATTGATGTTATCTGTATTTTGAAAATACATTTTTCTGGTTAACGGCTCATGAATCAAATATATAGACATTTTCCTTTCTCGGCTAGTCATTATACAGACATCTTGTTAAAATCAATATGAATTTCATGATAATATTTATTTCATCAATCGTATTTTTATGATATAAAAATTTATTTTATGTATTTATCTATTTTCTACCTATATATTAGACTGAGACAGGAAATTCATTTATTATTTCCATGAAATAGCCTATTCCATGGAATTAGAAATGTTTAACGATGAATGAATGAAAAACTACTAAAATTTATACTTTCATTTTTGCTAAATAGTCCCAGAAGTCAGATATATGTTTTTCGTTGCAAATTATGGTTTTTCTATTCCAAATTGGCGTGTATCTGGTCAAATTTCATGGCGATAGTTTCCAGTTCAATTTTGCCTTTTCATCACCCAAATAAAACTAGTCAACGCTAAATTTGACTGAACAAAATCAGATTTGAACCAAAAACCCTGTATGCCAATTATATATATAAATTTACAAACCCCAAAACTATTGACTGTTAATTTCATTTCCTAAAGATAAATATTTTGTTTACTTATGCAAACACGTTGAGTATTGTGTCTGAAGGAATCTAGAGGTTAATTAATTTTATATTATGATCGTGTAATAACCGAAATCTCGAAAAATATAAATTATCTATATGAAAACCTATATAAGCAAATATTAAATAAGTGACAAATATTTTATTTCGTCTGTATAAATATTGATTAAAACAAAATCTTTCATAGATATATTGACAATTATTTGTGTATTTTATGTCAAGTAATAAGTTTTATGACAAATCAGAGCATAATTATTATTTACATTCATTATTTTAACCATAAAATCAAATAAAACTCGTTAAGACATAATTTAATTTCACAATCATCTCAACAGTCATCTCAAAACAATTAATTTGATCTTAGTAAGGTTTTATCTGATAATACACAAAATTGTACTTGCCTCGAACGAAAAGAACAGAGATTTTTTTTGAGAAAATCACACGTAGAGTTTCATCGTATTCATTGATGTTGGAGATGTAGTGATTAAGTGCCAATGTAACAATAGGAAATCTTCTATTAGAAGGTCTAAAAAACGAACCAATTGTTAATTATTTATGATTCTAATTTTATAAAAAAAAACAATCTCATTTTCTTAGAATAATAACTTATATTTATGTTGACTCATTAAAAAATAATGTCACATCAAACGCCCAACAAATTATTGAATTAATAATTCTATAATATATTTACATATTAAATTTTTTAAAAAGAACTAATTAAAGAAACATGTCTATCGTCAAGTCCAGTTGTCTTGACGGAACATAAATATTAAATTCCATTTATTAAATTAATATTTGGTAAATATTTTCGACTTTCATGTGATAAAAAAAATTTTTGAATATGATAGATTCGATGAAGATATATTTACGCAACAGGTTGTTGTGATAGTTTTAATATGTGGGCCATTGTTGTGTGGACAAACAACGAAATCATTTTGAGATTACATAATTGGCATCATATCAATATATTTTATACTATTTCGAGAAATATTAGTTTATGAGAATGACCTGTCTAGATTTCAGATTTGAAACTATAAAAGTATGTTCCAGTGCCTGATGTATTCCTGTGGGATTTGTATGTTTACAAAACTATTTTCTGAAGTCATTGTCAAAATCGTTTTCACTGTAAATTATTTAGTGTAGTTCTATATTAACTTTCTTGGGTTCTTATTTTCATTTTATCATTCAGTTATCAATGCAATCGATTCTACACGTCTTTCTATAAATATCTCAAAATGATTGTCATAATTCTATATATCTGACTGCATATATTTTGGCGATATTTAATGTTCAGGTTGTCTCTTATTTCTCGATTAATTGACTGTCGTTTTAATAATAAAAGTTTTGATGAATCCTGTCATAACAAATGAAAACAACTGAAATATCCATCTCTATCTTATATTCTGAGAATATTCAACTAGTAGAAGTTCCTTTATCATTGTCAATTTAGGTTTTGATTCATTCCTTTAGGATTTGGTAAGTTTCTCAGATTTAATGTCTCCTCTTCTATCTGCATCTATCGATTAGGTTTGTAAAAACTCATTTATTACGGATTTTCATGTGCTCAAAGAAAACTTAAAAAATGATGGATATTTAACGTATTTTTTATAGTTATGATATTTCCAACAATTTGTTTCTTATCAACATCTTACAATTTATTTTTTGGCATCAAAAATTCTATGGACGCAATTGTATATAGTTGCTCGGAAATATTTAATTTAACAAAAATGAATTCACGTGTTGGACTATATTAGTTTATAATGGATACAAAAATCTCTTTTAAATGGATCATATAAATATTTAACTCATATGTCAATATGAATAATAAAATATTTATTAAGCGTGAATGTAGATTTGTTATTTATCTAAATGTTCATTTGATGTATATCAGAATCACCATTTAATATGTGGAAGATCTAATGGTCACGCGCTTTTAATTAAAATTTATCTATCAAATTAAGATTTACTTTAAGTTACGGATGCATAATAGTTAAAAATTTATATAAAATTAAATAGCAAGTGGTAAAAGAAGACAATATTATTCTGCCTGTCCATGAGGTTTATGCAAATACCGTTGATAAACCGCATTTGATTATGGATTACGAGTTTTAAGATCTCAAAATAGAATAACTTTTCAAGATAGAAATCTAACTTAAATATTAAGTCAATATGATATAAGTTATAAGTAATTGTGATCAAACAATGGTGGCCTCGAAAAATTCAAATTATATCATTTGTTTTAGAATACTACCTTTAGTTATAAACATAATATTTTTCAATATACTATCCCATTTTTGCAACCGCCGTAGAGTTTTAAAGAAAAATAAAAGCTGCAGTGCAAGACAGATGATATAAACAGATGGCCAGCTAAAAAACCAAATAATAATCAATGATGATATGTAATCAATATATATTCATTTAACAAGCATGACAATGGCTTCTCTACTGAAGTATTTATGATATGAAGATAAAGCCTTTAAAAAAATCACAAATTACAACTGTTTTAAAATTCAAAGATTGCAGTTTTGTTATAATATTACAGGATCTTCTGTCGGACGGCACGGTCGTCCGCCATTTTGAGAAAGTAGAGTAATTGAATGTGGTAAAAGAAGACAATATTATTCTGCCTGTCCATGAGGTTTATGCAAATACCGTTGATAAACCGCATTTGATTATGGATTACGAGTTTTAAGATCTCAAAATAGAATAACTTTTCAAGATAGAAATCTAACTTAAATATTAAGTCAATATGATATAAGTTATAAGTAATTGTGATCAAACAATGGTGGCCTCGAAAAATTCAAATTATATCATTTGTTTTAGAATACTACCTTTAGTTATAAACATAATATTTTTCAATATACTATCCCATTTTTGCAACCGCCGTAGAGTTTTAAAGAAAAATAAAAGCTGCAGTGCAAGACAGATGATATAAACAGATGGCCAGCTAAAAAACCAAATAATAATCAATGATGATATGTAATCAATATATATTCATTTAACAAGCATGACAATGGCTTCTCTACTGAAGTATTTATGATATGAAGATAAAGCCTTTAAAAAAATCACAAATTACAACTGTTTTAAAATTCAAAGATTGCAGTTTTGTTATAATATTACAGGATCTTCTGTCGGACGGCACGGTCGTCCGCCATTTTGAGAAAGTAAGAGTAATTGAATGAAACCTTGCATTATAAATCAAAGAATATATAGACATGCCCAATATGTGATATCCAACCACCTCCCATCCGACCTTTTAATATCAATCGTTATTTGCAAAGAATTAAAAATGAACTCGAGGACACCTGGACTGTACTAAAATAAAATATCCTCACCATGAATTCGTACCGACCCTGAAAATGAACATGGAGAGGTGAGGTAACCGCATTTTGATGATTATTTAACATGACGCAAAAAAAGATTGAGAAAAACAACAATTAAACTGCTAAATTTGATAAAAGTTTAGATAGTATGTTGGTGGTAAGATCGCATGACCAGGATTAGGATTAAAATCGTAACCGAGTTAATAATTAGTAAGTGAGCTAATGAGTGACACTATTCTATTATATATTGAACATTTTTTTATAAATTTGTATGAATTAAAAATTTTTAATTTATATATACACGAATTTTTGATTTAATTTCAGAAATTAATTGAAATACAATGTATATGATGGTGAATTTAACAGGAACATGAATTCTGATTTCTACGTATGTGAGTTAGAAAAAATACATTCTCTGACAGGCATTAGAACCTTCTATATTTATACGTTTTAATTAGATATTTTGCAGATTCTTTATATTTTTTGATCATTTGACACAGTTCAATATATAGTTACGGCAAGATGTGTGTTTATTTAGAATCACTTCATCATTTTTCACGGTTTCTGGGAACACATTTACTGTTTGATGGAAAGGATGTATGTTATTTCATATAATTTTTATCATTTGAAGTAGCAAATTATCCAATATTTACTCGATATTTTTTTATACTTTGTAAAGTGGCTAATAGGGAAGCATTTTGTCAATTTAGGTTGGTTAGTTTCATGCTGGTTCCACTATTTTAGATTATCTATCAACAGTCTAATTTTTGAATATTTATACATATGCTCCAATTCAATTATTTTTTCATACAAATTCACTTTTTATAATGATGGGAATTTTCTAAACCATTACACTTTTTTTCGACCATATGGCAGATGTCTACTTCAGTAGGGACATTTTAAGGTATATTTCAAAGTATTTCATTCAGAAAGGCCTATGATTTCGTTTAGAAGTTAGATGTTATCAGAATTAAAATTAGTTTAAAACTAATTAGAAAATCAACATTGCCATACATTTGATTAAAAGGGAGTCTATTCTAAAATCCGACGCTCAAAATCGTTTTCTAAGATCTTAACAACGCCTCTTAGATCGTGGCTATCATATATTTTTATCATGTATAGCCATTGACGATTTAAAAATACTCGTCTTTTTCGAGAAGGGCAAATGGATTGCGTTAAGTTATGATGGATATGAAGAAAGAAAGATGATTCAATTCTCACTGATATTCATGGCGTGATGCACCTAACTAAAGTGATGTAAACGGACATGATATATGACAAAAATATAGGGATGAAGAGATACTTGTTTCAAGCATAACCCACGAAATTTCACAAATTCAATTTTTTATACGAGGCCATAATATTTCAGTAATTCTTGAGACATCCTACAATCAATGCTGTACAGACGCACATATTTAGTCAACCACAATGGGTAACCATTATGTTGAAAGGTTATCCTCCTAGACTCAGGCTATTAATTATTTGAATGTGAAAGATTTAGAAAGGGCTCTTCATCGTATATCGCATCATTAGTATAAAATAAATACATCACCTAGATAAATGAACTTCTAATGAGGTCTCATAATTGGACTGTACTGGTTATATTTGGGATAAAATTATCTTTGCATCAAGACCATTGCAACCAAAAATATAAATCAATTTGCAATATATCGGAGTTCTTAATAAGATAATATGCCTTTTTGAATGAAAACCATGGTCACATGCGCGAAAATTGACAATTATCTATATATAATAAAATAGTGTCACTCACTGGATCACTCACTCACTCGGAAACGCTTTTTTAAATCCTAATCCTGATCATGCGCTCTCATCGCAACAACGCTATCTACTTTTATCATTTTGATCATTGTAATTGTTGATTTTCTCAATCATTTTGTTTGCGCCATGTTAAAAATCATTTAAAAGCGGTTCCATCACCTTTCGATGCTCATTTTGAGGGTCTGTACTAATCCATGGAGACAATATTTTTTTTTTTTAGTGCAGTCCAGGTGTCATCGATTTCTTTTTGAATGCTTTACAAATAACGATTAATATTAATAGGTGGAGGGTATCCCGTATCGGCTAGGTCTATTTATACTTTAATCTATAATGTAAAGTTTCCTTCAATTAATCTAACTTTCTCGAAGTCTCGGACGCCACGGCGTGCGTCAAAAGGTCTAGTTTAGTAAATAAACGTTTTTCTGATCAAAATATAGTAAATCAAAAGTATCGCTGTTTAACATTTTACATCTGGTTAATATGTCAAGAATCTTGACAACCTTAATCTGATTTTCAATTTTAAAGCATTTGATAATAATTTAACAAATATACCCATACAATTCAGGTACACCATATATTAATCATTCATTTTACTTAAGTACATTTTATATCCGTAGTGTGTTCATTATTTTAAAAATTTATGTGAATATATTAAACAATTATAAATATATTTAATGCTGATTTTTTTTCAGAAAAGACACAACTTACGATATCGCAGTAATAATATCTCTGACTTTTTCTCTGTTTAAATAAAACGTTCTTAATATTAATGTCACAAACAATAAAACCATATACCTATTTTTTATAAGATATCAATATTCTTGTCTGATGGGTTCAATATAACATCTTTTGTACTAAGCCTAATCTGATTCAACATTATTTGATAAACTTGTATTGAATGTATGCGGTTTGAATCCGTATAGAATTTCGAGAAAAAACTGTGGTTAACAAATGTATCAATTTGTTGAAACTTCAACATAAAATTTGAAAACGCCTTCCCATAAAATCTATTGCCGAAATCAAAACAATTAAATATGAATTTTTTATATAAAGTTAAAAAATGAATAGAATTTCAATTATGTGTCCTTATCAGACAGTTCATTTTGTGAAATTCTATTTAAAAACAATATTTCAGATCCAAATATAAAACCATAACTTTTTTTCACTCAACATCGTAAATATGTACAAAAAACGACCTTAAAGCTTTAAAAATCCTTTTGAAAAAAAAAATATAAGAGAACGCGAACGCTTATATGATTAGTTCTAGAAATTCTTGTTTATTGTGTACTTTTTTTCGTAGCCAGCTATTATTTTGTTTATGTACATATGTTCAATATAACAATTTGGTGCTTCTGTTCTAGTGATTTTCGTCAATTTTAACGATTTTTAATAAACCGTTTAAGAAAGATCAATCGCTCTACTGAAAGTTCTAAGTTTGCCTGAAGTCGAAAACATCAGCCATTTTCAATTGAAGGCATACGATTTATCACGAGATCAAATCTAGTATACAATATTATTGATTACACAAACATCAAATTCTTAGGTGAATTTTTAAATGTTAAATTCAAAGCTGTTGATCATTTACAGCATTCTCAGAATAGTTTACATTAATATCTAACTCAAATCGTAGTAATCTAATTCACCGAAAAAGATTCATACATATAGCTTCAGAGGATTATGCCAATCCAGCGCTTATGGTCATTATATTTTTTTAAAATATACCTAACTTAAGTGTACAAGTATATTAATGCTATGAGATCATATTAATCGAGTTATCTGTTCTACCGAAAATATTAGGTATTCGTAATTAGAATCAATACATACTTAAACCTATGGGATAAACTCTATATAAATCAAGTATGTTTACGGACCATCCTTGGGAGAAGTGGATTTTCAATATATATAATTATTCAATATACACCCTACACACCTGTCTAGTATGTATCTTATACGCGTTGAAACATGGGATATAATAAGATTGTAGTTAATTAAACATTTTTTAATTCGGATAAGATCCATAAGTAATTCATTCAGACAACCTGACAAACATTTATTAAATGAAAAATGGGTTGCGCACTATAGAATATATTTTTAGAGCAAATCTGAATTTTTCTTTAGTTTTTCCAATTCCAAATTTCATTTAGAATTTTTGATAAACTGATAGTGTGATGAACTCGAGTCTGGTAAATCGATAAAACGATAGAGTTTTCAATATTAAAATAGAATACATTATTATTTCACAAAAAAATACCACGTTTAAACATATAGGAGATAATAAAATCCATTCATCATTGCTTGCAAAAGAATTAACGTCTTTTCAGTTAAGTTCAATAAAAGATAATGAAAATAATTTCATCCGTTTAAGCGGAGTTAGAAGTTAAAATCCAGATATTGTATATTAAAGGAATTTTTTCTATTTGATATGGATGTTTGTAAATATTTGATTACAGCATCATCGTGTATACCATGGATGAGCAAGCTCCGGCCCGCAAGCCTGATACAGCCGTTATCTGTTCTAAATCACGCCCTCAGCCGATTTAGTTTGTTCCATCTAACTCATCACATATTTTATGTTAAACTGAACAATCGATTTTTTTTTAGCCTGTACTAGTCACAGACGTGTATTCCCTTGGGTATATATCTCGAATGTTTAAATAAAAATCAGTTAATTTTAACGAAAATTAACGCTTTTCTACGATTGCTATGAATATCTTTGTCCATTTTTTTATGAGCTTTTTAAAGATTAGGTTAATGATGTAACTATATTATTCTAAAATAGTTAAGCAGCGACCTGGATATCGTCTCCATTCGTATTTTGTCTCCATGAAATCTATAGAATTAAAAATCAACTACTTAATGATGCAATATTTATATATCAAGATACTTAAGCCTTATTAGATAAAATTAACTACACATGGTCCAGTTTCCAAACAAACATGGAAATACACAATATAATACTAAGTTTTCATCTTACTAAATAGCATGCTATTTGATCTAAAACAAAATCGCTGATATTCGGAAACTATCGGGCATACCAAGTTTTTAAACATTACCAAATCTCAAATAAGAAGGTATTGTCGGATTCTTTTAGTGACATTTTTACTAATTTCTAGGCCATTCGAGTTTCAATAACTACCATTATGTGCATGATTGCAAATCCAATGGTCTGTGCTTCTTTTTCTGTTTTAATTTGGGTCGTCTACACTCAGGAACGTGCTTTTGTGAATGAAATGGAGCTGAATGTGGTGGTGATTGGCGATATTGGCATTCGTGCTCCAGAGTCTGTCGTCAAGCAAAAGGTTGTAAGAGCCATCGAACTAGTAATTAGCATACTCAAAAAAGCAACATCAAGACCGTCCCTTTCGGCTTGGAATTAACTTAGTGGGCAATGAATATCCAGACGGATCAGCTAAAGACGAGTTTGTCAACCTATGTTGGATTTTTGAATTATCGTTTCCTGCGAGTATGTTTCCGTTCGATTTCCTTACTGTACCGGGTGCGGTGGATTACCAAGGTGACGTGGCAACTCAAATAAAATATCATTGGCAAGAACACCGATTTTACATGCCACAAAAAAATTAATACTACGGTTTGCAATTCAGTGACATAGATGTGGTATTGGGAGATCGCACATCGATTCGATTCGTTTGCATCGATTGTACCCCTCTCTATGATGCCCGGTTTAGTGAGAATATAATTAACTAAGTGACTCGTCTCAATCGATTAATTCGGTTTCAAGAAACAGAAACATCGCTAGACAAATCGGTGTATGTATACGTTTTGATAAGGGGGTTTGACTTTGTCTTTTTGATTATGCACCACAACGTGGTTGATGGTTGTGGGCCGCATACATTTGTCCCTAATGATCTTCCATTCATGAAAGTCATCACACACAGACGGTTGTCTGCGATTCTAACTGCCTATAATCACAATATGCAGGTATTATATGTAAAAAATAGATGTATGGAAGATTAGTTCTTCGTCCTCCAGTTATCACAGTTTTGAAACAGTGCCTTAAACTGAACCAGTTACAGATTCAAATACTCCTTATTCGTATAAAGATTGAGTAATTTGTAGATGGTGCCAATCGCCTCCATCAAGTGGTTATGGACAGCTTATCATCTCAAAGCAATCGGCGTTGTTCAATTTTATTGACGGACATGGAGGAATTATATATCAAGAATCAATAAATCGTGTCCAAGGACTATGATTTATCAAACTAAATAATCACATTTAATAAAATATATGTTGATGATTATTTTTTTTATTTTTTCATACCATTCACATGTCAAAATGTTTAATAATACGATAACTATACAGTTTTTAAATACACATTTGTTGATGAACATGTCAAGATTCCCTTCTTTTTGAGATTCGGATGCCTATCTACATTTCTTCGTGATTTTATCTTGTTTGGAACCCCAAATATTCATCATGGTTGATATTTATTACTTCTGAAACCTTTTCTATGATACAAATCTAGAGCTGCTTGATCACACAATCTTCATATTTGTCGATAGGGGATTTTCATTAAAATGATTGAAAGAAAAGTAATTAGTCGACTCTCTTCCGGTCCAAAATATCTCGTCACCGATACTATACCTAAACATCTAAATTTATCGATGATTAATGAATTTGCTCTATCTATAAATTTTTAGAAACAATAGTGTTAAGGATATATCATTAATTAATTCAATTTTAGCAAATATGAACTTTTAGTTTGTTTTCGATTGTTCAGTTCATCGAAAACATTATAAATATTGAATAGGATATTGTAGTGACGAACGCGCGTGCGCCTTTTGTGATATCGATAAACATCTCTAACTGTGAGTAAGGAAGATCGTTTCTTATCATTATTATGATAAATACTACCATTGTAAGAAATTCAAACACGAAATCTTTGTATAAAATTGAGTTGTAGCTGTTAATATTATTTATGATTTTAATATTGTGTAAAAGTCATATCAGAGTAATTGAGCCATGGCCCAGATATATACAGACAATCTTTTCGGTAACGCTACGTTTAATATCACAAAAGCTTGATTTATATTCAAAAACATCATGTAGTTTGTCCTTATCCATAGGCATCAGTGTTTATAGGGTTTTGATCTTGAGCAGAATACATATCGTAAATGGTACATTTGAGAATATCCGTGATTTATGAATATAAACATTAATCTACTCAACATTAAATGATTTCAATGTTTTTTTATATTGAAATGAATATTACCATATTAAACAGAAAAAAATAAAAGAATAACTTTTGGCACATTTTGAACCTATTAAAAATATTTTTTACACAATGTTTTTTTATATACATAATATCATCTGCTCACTTTGTCTACTCTAATGACGAGCTCTTCCTACGTTAATTCTATGGTCGGTCTCCAGATTTCTTTTAAGATTCTGCGGAATAAAATCATTGAACATTACCACTCGTGTATCGTATAAAGTTCCGCTCGCCCTACCTCTTAAAATGATGTGACCTTATTAGGTTATTTTACTAACTTATAACTGCTTCCCACACGTACAAAACAGTCTCAATGCCCTTCATTTGTGCATCTTCTTTCCAAATGAATCACAAAAAAGAAAATTTACATTTTATGAAAAATGTTGTTTTCAAATATTAGAAAATGAAAATATAGCTGTGAATATTTTTATTTAGAAATTCTAAATACATTAAACTAAGAGGAACTATATATTGATTTTCTAATTTCTGGGAAATGACTCCATGATTGTTAGGTTTGAGAGAATTATCAGATGAGCTCCTTCGGTACCACATGATTAAAATATTGGTTAATTGTACTATGCAATTTGAGAAATTTTTATATCTTATGATTCATGTTATTTTTCTCTCATCTAGAGGTTTTCAAACCTGCGCCGGTACATTACTGCACGGACTTTACGTCGACCGCGATTGCGACGGTATGCACGTATGGTTAAGACATACGCCAGACAGTCACCCTTCTACACCCCAGTTTAATGTAGTGCGGGGCTCACACCTGTTAAACATTCTCCCTATCTTCTGCCCCGTAGAGCTACGTTGCCAATTCGACATTCGTTCGCTGGGCTGGTTCGTCATATTTTGTTAAATATATTAAACCAAAAAATGAACGCATGATTTATTTGATAAATCAACAAAGACTATTTTGTATTAATTTAAAAATATACATGTATGTTTATAATATTAGATAAAGAGGGAGATGTGTGTTTTAGGAAATGAAATCATGTGTTATCACTTTATGACATTTGAATGTTGAGCCCAGATTCCATGATCTGTTATCTTAGCCACCTTTTTTTTCTCGCGTGAGAATATAACTTATTATATAAATATCAGATTAATACATTTATCTGATTGTATAAATAGATTGAAACAAATAATATTTTCATTTCTCAACAAATGGTTCAGTTGACGAATGGTCACGAATTTTAATATGATCAATTCCACATACTCAATAATATGATCATCATCGAGTGATTGAAATCGTCATATCTGATACTACTATAAAAATTATCAAAAAAAACACTGATGATGTTTGTCTTTTGCATCAAATTTTATTTCGCTAAGTACTCAGTTTACTTATATTGTGGTTAATTGTAATATGATAATTAGTTAAATTTATAATAATATCATCTATTTATGTCACAGTAATTTTTGTGAATTATCTCTTATGCACACTCTAATCATTCCCTTGTATTTTTTTAAGAATCTTACAAATAGGAAAGACTACAAGTTTTTAGCTCTTTTCATTCTTTGACAGCATACTTTTGTTAATGAAAGATAGTGCATAATCCATATATCATATGTTTCAAAAAGTGTCTCAAATATTATGGGTGAACTTCGAATATTGTGTGTCATTCAAAACTTGAATAAATATAAGAAAATTAGGTTTCAGAGGGTTTCTAATACATGCGAAAGGTTGCATACGTATTACATCGAGAATACACATAACTGCAGGTAATTTTAAATTAATTTGCGAATATCTCGACTAATATTAAGATTTTACGATATATGATAACACTTTTGGACTCAAAGCTGGCAAATTGAAGTTTCTACATTTCTTCGATTATATCTTCATGAATACTAATGCGCGAAAACTCTTAATAATTAAAAAATTAATAGCTAAATGTCATCATGATCGATGATATAGAACTTCTGCATACAGATTCCATCGTCCAGCAAAGTGATGTAGATGTCATTGCACCTGTATTTAAACGTTTTTAGCAAATTATCAAAAACCTCAAGTTTCTGATTTTTCTAAATGTAAGACGAATTACATATCCACATTGAGCTTGAATTTGGGATGTTCAAAAAATTCTGAAAGTTATCGCTACATCCATCTAATCGAATGTGTTTTTATATTCTTACCTGGTCTGTTAGGCCAAACAGTAATGAGGATATTGGTATGACACTGAATTACTACTTCCAGGATCTACGTTTCATATGATAAATTTAAATTTCTTCTATTGTTTTAAATAAAATTAAGTCAAACCTACAATATATGCGCATGGTATTTAATAGATTCGTGAGCATTGACTTGATGCCTATTAACGATTCAGATCTAAATAAATATTTTTTGTTTAGAACGACTGCTGGTGATAGACGACTTTTATTTGAAAAAGCATAAAAGTTTTTGGTCGATTCAAGTTAAGGATGAATTGCATTTATGCATTTCGAACTTTGTTTTTTTTTAGGTATGAACCACAATGTGGTTTTTGGTTTTGGATCACATAAATTTGTTGCTTTCCACCAATGTTTTATCAGAATAACGGAATACAGAATTTTGACAGCGTCTATAACTGCCAATTATGATAATTTGCAAGTAAAAGCATTAATCAACATGACACATGGAAGATTGGGTCTAGTTTGACCTATGTATTACAGTTAGATATTGCGCACTAGCGAAGCGATATAGGATTATATGACTCCTCATTCTTATATAATATCTATTAAATAATAGGTGGTGTTATATACCTTTAGAATGTTGTTATTAACACCTACTTATAACAAAAGCAGCTGAATAATTAGATTTAGTTTAAGCAATTGTTCAAATTCTCCAGAAAGAGAGATTAAATCGGGTTCGAGGACTATATTGTTGAGAAGAAATATGTCTTTCTCACATCAGTTAAATTTTTACCATAATTTTTGCTATTTTATCCAAATTGTGGATCGATCAAATATCACGATAAGAGTTATACATGGTGTCGTTAGGACTTATTAACATGTAGATTTCCAAATATGTCATAGAATTATGGATAATTCACAGAAATTTGATTTTAGTACATTCTATATACTTTAAAGTCGATTTATTTAGATAAACATGACAATTTCCCGTTCTGGCTTACCGGTGGGTTAATTTTGAACTTCCTATTTTATTGAAAAAATTAAAATTGAATATTTTAAAATATTGATTGACAGAAGAGTACCATGTTGAATTGAATTCTGTCTTATTATGGTTAAATAAATCGGGTTGAAACTCGTGATATCAGAATATCGTGGATCATTTGACTGATTAAAACGAATATTAACTGCTCAATTTAAGGATGTAGTGATTCTTTGCTCTATGTGGGAACGCATATTCAAATTTTACATGAATATTTTAAAAAAAACGCTTGTCAACATTCTCAGCAGCCTTCAGCCAATATTAAAAATTATTTATGCCGATTAGATTCAAGACACCCCCTAACTTCAACAGCTTTGTACACATATGACTTTTAATATATTTCAAACTATTTTTTTTAAAAATGTCAATTGCGAAAGGCATTCGATGTAAATTCAATTCCGATTACGTCACTCAATCATGACATGGACAAAAGTGCAGTTAATCGAAGTTGACTGTATTTCGTCGTTGTTTATTAAATTTAAATTAAATTTGATGATTTATTGCAACTAATTTTAAAAGTTCATGATATATTTAATTCTAAACAATCATGAAATTCGTGAGGAATCCATGTGAAATTCTGAATTATACAATGGTTAAGTGGGTGAAAAATAGGAAATTCATTTATGAATACAAGTGAAACTCTGGATGGAAAACGATGTATATAACTATAAATCTAAAAGATATATGTCAAAGGACAATTTTGACAATATTTATGTATTTATCTACTTTTGTTCATTGTCGGTATCAATTTGATCATGCTCTCGATTTTCGTAAATATAGATTCTGTATAAACTAAATAATCAGGGATGAGCAATAAAATAGTTCTGTGATTCACGAAACCTTCTCGTTCCTGGGTGTGATAAAAACAGCTAAATCATCGGCTATCACACATTTGAACTCA
This sequence comes from Thelohanellus kitauei, assembly GCA_000827895.1. NCBI lineage: Eukaryota > Metazoa > Cnidaria > Myxozoa > Bivalvulida > Myxobolidae > Thelohanellus > Thelohanellus kitauei. The sequence goes on along the minus strand of JWZT01001836.1, from coordinate 473,252 downwards.
TCTGCATTATTTCATTAATTATATTCATTTGTACTCTCTCAATAATCACAAGAATTCTTAAATATTTCAAAAAACAACATTCAGTGATATGAAGATATATAAAATTTAACTAATATCTAGATTTCGCACTCTATCCTTTTGTTATTAACGTTTTATGACATTATATAAGGTAACTTATCAACAAACTTTTCTATTTTATGATTAAATTTTGGAAAGATTGTTCTATTATATTACAAACATGCGTTAAAACCAATTATTTGTAAGGAAAAATAATCATAAAATGAATTATGCTTTATGGCCCTTATGAACGAGCACTGAAGAATTTTTAGAATATTCAACGATTTAACTAGCATATATAATCTTTATTGAGCATTATCGATAATTTTTCTGCTTTTTGTATTGATTTGGTTCTTGTCTAGGATGAAATTTAATACCTGAATTATGATCCCAGGAATTCGAGCTATTCAATCAAATTTCATAGTCGACTACGACTACATAAATATATGGTTATGCCTTTAACCAACTCCATCAATTGTAAATATTAAATACCCTTATCCCAATGTCATAAACAGCACCAATTTGATTTTTATTACAGTATTTCACCAATAATTGCGTGTTAACTTGTGTCTGATGTGCGATAATAGCTCTAAAAGCTTAAAAATCATTTTTATAAATAATACAAGTAAATTCTCCATAAATGTTTGGTGATCAAATTTTGGTTTAAGTTTTATTGAAGAATGAAATAATTATCAGATTTTTAATACAATTAAAGGTATTCCTCTTCCATGAGGTTGGCACACGTAAATACAAATCATTTAAAGTAATCGATTTCATTAAATGTAAAACCACATTTTATTGATTTTCGGGTCGACTCCACAGGACGTAACTTGTATATGCGTGCGCGAAACCTGCTGTGTAATGATTGTTTTTACAGATTTTTTTTTTCAAATTACATCAGACTCTGTAAATACGATTGGATTTCATCGACATTATAGAATATTGATATAATAGATGTTTTGTCAACAATGTTGTGCCAAAATGGTTTAACATCAAAGAAAGGATGTTTCTGATAAGGTGGAAATTTGATCGTTATTTAAGAAATTATAGGTTAATATTTGGATAAATTTTGTATGCAACAGATGCAATATTACAAAGTCCATTACATCTGGCAACATGAATAACTTGTTAATAAACACATTCATTGAGAACTCAAAAATTACACTCTCAAATTTTCTGGGGATCTTTCTAATGAGGTCATAAAATCGAAGCGGAATTCCCTTATTTCTGTTGAGATTCCTTAATATCTCCGCAAAGCTTACAAAATTTTCTAGGGTTTTTAGATCATAGGTTCCCAAGCGTGTATAAGCTACCGCTCCTTTTGAGAAGAATATTTTTTCAACGCCCCCTACTTTAGGTATTCCGATAGTAGTGTCTCCTCGAGCGCACGCGCGTAATTTTTCTTATAGATGAAAATTCAAACCAAATACAAAATAAAATAACTCGTTGATTTAAAAAAATGTTATTCTAAGTTACCCTAATATCTTAAATAAAAATGACGCCATCTAAAAATTATCATATTTTTCCTAGAAGCAAATCTTCTATCTGCATGTACATAAATTGCTCCAGACGGGAAAATTGACAACTCCGTGCTATATATTGAAACTCAACAACTTGAAATATTTCTCATAAGAGACTTTAGAAACGATTAGTTTTTGGATTGAGGCATAAATGTGATGTACTTTTTTTTATAGTTTAGTTTTATAATTAAATTATGTTAAAAAGAGATCAAAATCACTTTGCATATTTATCAATCATTAATATAGTTTATGGACAACGAACACTGCAATATATTGGAATCAGTATTTAGTGGATTTCTTCTCTTTTGCATTTTTATCAATCATCAGCATATTAACATTGATGTTGTCCTTGTAAAACTCTTTATAATTTTGATTGAGTCATCTTGATTGTTCTACTCCTGCATACTATGTACTAATATTTATTTCACTCCTAACACATAAATTTAATTCTTTGAATGGTCATAACATCTTAAAGTTTTGATTTCGATAAGACAATGATCAAAATAAATAGCTTATCTAATAAAAGAATTGAATGTCTGATAAAACTCAATGTATGGATAGTTTGAGTTAACTGTCAAATATTTGAATCATTTAAATATGTGTATAAATGTAATATTTGTATTTATTTGTTATCAGTCCCTTTTTGATTCTCTTCAAGATGGTAAAAAATATTTGTCACTTGATTTTCTCACGCCCCCTCCCCATTCAGACTCTAGCGCCCCTCAGGGTGCATTTACACCCCCTTTAGGATCCTATGGTTATGATGTTAACATAATTATTATATTGGTTAACTGAAGTTATCAACTGTAAACGTAACGTTGTGGGGGCTCACCAATAATAATTAAAATTGTCAAGTCAGTCCTTCTGTGAGTCATGCATAAAGGAGATAAGAATTAAACTTAACTACTTTAGGCCATGATTTATTCAGACATCAATGTTGAGTCCTAGGCATGTATGATGTAGTGTCGAAAGATATGTGTTAGATAAAACTTTGATTGGTATTTTTTATCTGCGTTCCGAATTAAAGGCAGCTACTATCATTATTAATAATGAGATATGTATATTATTAATTAATTTAGATATGTTTTTGGCATGTTCCATAATTCATATTGATAGATTTTCATCCTAACAAGTTTTATATAGTTTTTGATATACTATGTATTAAGAACATTAACAGTCGATCCCATATATATTCCCGAAACTGTCCACCACAGATTGTTTTTAGAGTAAGTATTTAAAAAATAGATACTAGGATGCACCAACAGATGCCTATATAATTAAAGTGAAGGCTAACTGGGAATCAGATATACAAAAATACTTCAAAAGCAGTGGCCTGACTAGGATAGGTTTACTGTAATCAAAAATAGCTATAACATGTTTTAATAATTATATAATGAAAAAATGTTGCAGAAACGTTTTTTATAAAGGCTAGAAGATACATTTGAGAACATAATTTCACAAATTTTTTTAATATTCGGCTTGTGAATAAAGTAAATATATTTAATAAAATTTAATGATTTTTTTTACTAATAATTTTCAACATTAATATACTAATTAAAAGCTGTGGGACATAGGTATTATATATTATTATTAGAAGAATCGGAAATATAATCTTAGATATTACCTTACAGATATAATTTTCATTGAAATCAATTCAATCGTTATTGAAATGAAGATTTTCATATATTTAGGCTTGTTTTCGGCATAATATTAATAATTTTTGAGATATACAGATCTGCATGATAATATTAACAACAAAAAATTATTTTTTTTAGAGGATTTGCGCACGCGTATGTAAGTAATATTGAGTAGAGATTTACCTGTAATTCGATATCAGTTTATTCTTGTTTTAGAAGCAGAGTCCACTAAATGTAACTTTTATACGAACGCGGTTGGCCTCTTTAAATTGTCCATCTTATTTTTTTATTAAGACACATCTATAAGCGCTGTATTTTAATCAAAATAGTAGATATAGGCTGGCAACGATGCTACATAGACAATGCATTAAATTCTAATACCAAAGTTAACTTTTTTAGAAGTTAATATAATCTGTATTGTTATTTCTAACTTTAATTACTGATATATATTTATAACGTGTACGATAGTTATCCCTCATATTTTAATAAGGATTTTTGAATTCAAAATTATAGATTAAATAACTGTCGAATCAATTTTACTACAATACTATTATTATTTAATTAAAGCAGTATAGTCCGCCATTTGAGACATGATGTTCTCAAATGTTTCTTCGGGCGTTTTGTCGTACCGTTCCCTCAATTTTTTTCATCTAAAAATTCTTTTAATATCGTATTCCTATTTTTTGTTGCAGTATGCTATTACTGGTCTGCCCTCCCCGTTCAAACGATGTTCTGCCTGAGTCACAGTGTGCCTCAACATTGTTTGTATGGACCCAAGGTTTTGGGTACTAGTTAAATATATAACCCAAACTCTGAAAAATAAACTGTGGTTGACAGTCTCCTGTATATACGGGGGGTACAGAGGTAATGTTCCTAAACCTAAATCAATATGAAAGGCTAACCTTTGTAGGATGCGAAACCGTCGGTATGGATTTTGATCGTGGGGAAACATTTCTCAAACAGTTAATTATAAACATTACCTCATAATTATTTTACTAAGTGTGGATTCCTTGCGATTTGGAAAGCAGACTACGATGCTAATCTAAGCTTAAGGCTAAGAAATTACTTTAGCTGCGGCGTCGTACATTACAATGATCCAACGCTGAGTTCGGAGTCAATCGGTGCCTTAATATTTCAGTTAAAGTCCTACCTCTGTTGTGCATCGCACTTGAAATTACAGATTCGTCGATCTATACAATCTGCCCTGGACCACTCAAAGTCAAATTTTGTGTGGAAAATTTCAACGAACTAATCTGATATATATTACAACTCTACCTCTCTTATAAACTTGATTTCTTTAGCCGATTTCGTTTTCGAAAGTGACAGAAACGGCCCTACACAGATTTGATGGTATGCCCACATACAAACCATATATCAAAACCTTGTGACTCGAAGTTTTGAATCCTCTTAAATTGTGTCTGATGATTAATCACTCATGTTACCAGATCTTCTGGATTTTTTGGTATGACATCTTATACAGACGAATATAATCTATAATTATACTAATTCTATTTAGCAACCTAAAAATATATATCTTATCAGAGATATCCGGTCTTTAGTGTTCTTTTATGTTTAAGGAACATCGTTCGCAGAACATTTATTTTTACAAACCCCTATAGTGCCCTAGGAAACCAATGGCAGATACTGTATCAGAAGCAATTCGAGAAAACGATTCGAAATCCCTTTATATAACCGCCGATTTCGCGCACGCCTACAAAAGTTACGTCAAGTAGAGTTTTCCCTGTATTAATATATAATCACAACTTTTTATCCAAGAAACGTGTGATTAAAAAATCTCAAATACAAAATATTATAACGTAGTTTACTAATAGTTAAATTGATCTAAGTGAGACTTCAAACAAATTTTTATTTGTTGTATTAATAATATGGTGACTTTGATTCATGTGAGCATCGACAGTGATCCAACAAATAGTAATCATCGCATTTTAACGAATTTTTAATATATTTAAATGAGTCTTTATGCTCATTTCAACAATTGAAACGGTCTCTGGAGTCTTTGAGCAATATGCCATAATCATATAATATCTGATAAAATGGTATTAGACTTCGCTCTGAAAATATGAAAAAATGTGTAAATGACAATATTAATAGCAATAAATATTTGACCATAGTGTCAATTTGAGCAGTAAAGAATGTACCTCTTGATGCATTTCGAAGTGTATTAGTCTTAATGTTTGAGAGGTTTATTTAATGTAATCCAATTGTCAGTCATAAGTGCCACAAAATTACTAAATACAATAAATGTCTGTCCATAAATATACGGATCTTCTGAGCTATTAGTGCATGAAATAAACCACTTTTTCACTAACTATTCGGCAATAAGTATAAATAATTTCACAATTATCAACAAATATACATAACATTGGAACGTAAAATAGGGATATCTTCCTTCACCCGGTTCAAGAAAACAAGTATGTGATTTGATGACGTTTATGTGTTCAGATTGTACAAATATTTAAAGGACTAAACAAAAATGTTCTAAATTGATCAAATGTAAAATACTCATACATAGAGCAAATCTGCATCGATTATAGAGTTATTTTTGTGAATGTAGTGTATTTGAAAAACATGTCACTGTAAATATATTCATAAAATGAGTCACGAAACATCAATTTAATCAAATCATCATATGTGCGTTCAGACGTGACAATGAGCTCGATTAATGACCGCAATAAGGTTTTATAATATGAAAATCATCTCCAAAATATAACTTTGATACTCTTGCTCTGATTTATTTATTGAAAAGATGATGGAAAATGATTATTAAAAGGTATGATTAACTGTTTGAATTCAAATCTAAAAGTGCAATGCGCTAACATTGTCAGTGTGGTCAATAAATGAAATTCAAAAATATTTTAGTTCTAAAATATATCATTTAACATTAAAATCAGCTGTCGCAACGTTATGACTCTGTTGGAGAATCGTTGATTATAATCTGATCATAAATTATAAATTCTGATTTTAACTAAAATATATTCAAAAATAACGGACATTCACTGTTGAGGAAATCATATTTTCTGAATATTTGAGTTTATCTGACTCAAACAGAGCCTGGTTTACAATTTCTTCATATAATGAATTTATGTACACGTTTACTTATTGAGATCAATTTCTGATGAGTCAGTCTTCCTGACAAGATTCATATTTTTATTTGTTTTCGTCTACGGCATCAAATTTTCGATCGCTTTTATGTGGTGATATCATCCCAATCTTCTCTTTTGAAAAGGATGAATATATTCATTATGTAACAACCAATTATATCAGAAATAGAGCCTAAAGTATTTGGCCTTCCTATCTAGTAAAAAACTACGTGATTACATTATCACATTATGGTTTCCAATATCTATGTGTATGAATCTAAATATGATAGAGTGACGATCTGAATATCTGGGAATATTCCAATACAATAGTATTCAAAATTATGACGGTGACGTAATCCTCAATTCGATTTTTGTAAACATTTGCCAAAATAACTATAGGCTCTACAAAAACTACAACTTATTTACATTTTTTAGTCAAAATTTTAAAGAATCATATAATAAAATCGTTGAAACTATGAAAAAATATCTTTCAACCGAAATACTCCATGAGGGCCCATATTAATATGTTTTATTTGTTTATATATTTAAGGTAATAATTTTAATACGATCTGCATATGAAGACTCAATAATTTTTGAAATTTTGAGACGGATTTTTCAAAAATTATCAGTTTTAAACATCCCATAGTTGTAATCCTGAAAATAATTGTAAATGCGATTAGTTAAGACGCACTTTTATCTAACTGTATATCCAATAAAAACCAACGTAATCTCAAATATGTTTAAATGATATCATTTTTTGTTATATACCTGAAAACTTGACGTGACGTATCTTAATCTTACTGTCAGCACTGAACAACCCTTCATACTCTTTTTGTGTACTATTCATCATAATATTCATTTTTTACATCATAGTATCCTGATCTGTCAAACCAGATACTTTTTATCTTCGAGCAGTTTAACTTGTATTTAAACGTGTTAGAAGCTATTCAGATATTAAAGAATATCATGAAATTTCAAATTTCAATTTTAATATTGATCAATTCATCTCTGATTTTTCTTTTTACTGAAGTTATCACCGACAAATATACAAAGATCAGTTCTTTGAAACCGTCTCAGAATTTTAGAAACTTAAAATCAGAACGAGTTCTTCAGTCGATATCGATATTAAATAATATATAAATTCGTTTGATACAAATTCGATTACGTTTAATGATGTCATTATTTAAATGACCCAATTTCTCGAAAATGTATTTCCAAATTAAATTTTCTGTAACTATGAAAATTATATGAAATAGAATCGATGTCATGCGAGCCATTTTATTGCACTCAATCTCAAATTACTAGCAAAGTCCTTTAGAATAGATACGTTTATAGTTAAGGAAATTGTCTAGGGTCTATGAAATCGATATTTTAGAAATTTTAGAGGTTTTGTAATGAATATTTTGTTTTTAGTATCCGAGCAATATGTACCATTTAAAAAAGAATCAAATCACTTCTTACTCTAGTCAACTTATTTCGATTATTTAAAGAAATTCTATCACTTATTTACATGAAATACATATAAATTGAGCATGGAATATTGCGAACCATGAAAATTGGGCATTGGAAAATGTATTCCCAAGAATATCGTTTTCAAAAAATTTGATAATGATTGATTGCAGATACACATCTCAAACAGTGAATTCGACATCATTTGAATTAATCTCTATAAATTTGACACCATCAAGAAGAGTAGGTTTGAAAGCATCATAATACTAACGTAATGGTTACGGATATCTATTTGCTTTACGGCATAAATATTGAACATGTTAATGGTATTCGAGATGCAATTAGCCTTAGAAATGCATGTAGTCGTTACATTCTATTAAAGATCTTGATATATGTGGTTTAAGGGTTTTAGAAATTAAAAATGTTGGCAATTTGTTTTAATTACAAAATATGAAAAAGACTGTAAAATCGTGTCATTATTTTCGATAAAATGTTCACAAAATGACTGTTTCTATCTTTAAATAGTATGATTTAGTGTTATTGACTTTAATATCTGGTGGAGGTTAAAAGTTCTTTGTTTTTCAGGTCTTTTGAAAAAAACGAAAATATTAAGATGGGATGTGTTGACCATAGATAAGAATCAAACATGCCATCTATCAATGTTTGTATTGGTTTGAGGCAATGATGAAGTACCCTCTTCATCTGGTTGGGAATCCGCTTAGAAAATCGTAGTTCGTCTCTTCCGTTTAGCTTGAAGAGGCCAATGTAATTATCCGCGAAATAGTATACGACTCAGTTAACGGAGCAGAATGCGAGGCATCCTAAAATCATAAGAATATTTGTTAGATTAGAAATTGTGTTAGACGTAATTAATCAACGCCTTTGAATGTACATACATATACTCTGACAAAGGCTGCAACAAGACAATCATATTGTTAAATTCAGATATATTTAAGAAAACGTAGCCATTAACAAGATTTAGAAATCACGCATGACATTTGAAACAATTATTCAAATATTATGGCTTAATCTTTACCATACCACGAGGTATCTCTCTCAATTTCTCATTAATAGTAATATAAATTAGCTGGTAATATATGGCCACAAACTATCATTGTAAATTACAAAATGATGATAAAATATTATCAGCACTACCTTGAATGTTCCACAAAAAAATCAGTGTGCAAAATAACAGATATAATGCCTTATCTGTAGAAGAGATTATCGTTCTCTGCCTGTGGTTTTCGGAATATCCTTAAGTAAAATTCTATGTCCATTATTGAAAAATAAATTCTTCTTGAATTGTAAGATTGTCCTCGGTGGTTGGTAATTAATAATTTAATTCTTGTCGCATTTTGATATTTGGGATCGTTCTTTGCAACGAATCATGAAGGTAGCCCTGCTGAAACGGATTATTAATATCTTCCTGTGACCTTTCTATATTCCACATAGGTATTTCGACTAAATTATCTGCCTGCAAGCTAATTGTTGACTGAATTTCACCCTGAGAAATTTTCTTGGTGTTTACATGATGCTCGTGGGATTTTTTTCATAAATGCATCGGCGCCAAAATTCTTTTTAAGGTATCCCATTAGAATTTGTATGTGCACCCTTAGTAGTTTGAATAGTAAATCTAATTTCTCTTGGTGATTCTAATACTAATGGTTTTAAAAACCAGAATGGGACGGCGGGTTTTCTGAGATTATCACTTCCAAGCTTTAACAATCAAAAGTGAATATATAATATTTGAAAACGATGATTTTTTCTCAATATTAACGATTAATATCTGAAAAAACTCAATTCATGAATAACGCACCGTAGTTTTAAACTTAAATAGAAAGATTTTTACGATATACAAATCAATTATTGAGTAGATAAGCAGCCTCTTATAATCTTATAGGTTAAAAATATAAATAAAATTTTCATACTGCTTCATTAGATTCTGTATAAGGTTCGATCAATGTTAACAAAATGAAAACCAACGCGCAACTTACAAATTGACACAAATTACATCTCTCTTGTACTATTAGTGGTTTGATTAGATTTAAATGTTCTTGTGTTCATTTTTCGTGGTTCCATATTTTCGAGTGCTCGATTTTCATTGTTCTTAATATACCCTGCAAATTTTTAACTGTTATCTATTATTACCCATCTATTTATTTGAAATCACCTGGATAATTTTTAAATCAATCATTAATCATAAAACTAATTAATGATATTTATTACAGTTAATATATATATTTCTCACATTTATAGACTTTTGTTTATCCGATGATGATTTCTTAGCCTATGCTGCTAATCAAGATGGATTTATACAGATATTCTATCTCGTATATCATCTTAGATGAACGGGAACACTTCATCGGTTTATACGAATTCAAAATATAATTGTTATAATATATAAAGCTTAATCCTAAGTGATTTATTATTAATGTTTGATTTAGATTAAATGAGTTTAATAATTGTATCTTAAATATTAGAGAGATGTGGTTAATCTATGTATTGACAATAATATTTCATTTATTTGGAGTCTCGATCTCAAATAAAGGATGGGTAGGATATTTTCAAATTGTAAATTGATAAATAACCAATAGATGAATCTCAACACAACTAAATTTATTAAATTGGAAATGAGGCCAATGGTTATCATTAAACCACAGTATATATACGTGAAAATAACTATCATTTACTCATATAAATCGAACGGAGACATATGTAGGTAGACAAGGTTAACTATCATTTACTGATTATCCAAGAGAATTGCAAGGATTCCCTGCATGTGTCTTACACCAACTACCAAAATGTTAAAATAGTTTACATTTTTTTCAAACCAGGACTTTCATATATATTTGTGTCCATATGAATGCAGAATATTTTACAGGGTTCCACTTTTTTTGTATCTGATAATACGGCGAATCGCATGATGAGGATCAACGATATATATTATTTCGTGAAACTACATGTTCATTTTTACAATAAATTATCAGAAGTAGATTTATGTATACATAGGTTCGGCCAAAGTCGATTGAAAACGAGAGCATGACTAAATTGTCCTATGAAGATGTTTCGAATGACCCCAAATATATTTTTGATGTGGTATGTGTTCAAATAATAAGTTTCTTAAGCGAAGAATCATTTTCGTCTACAATTCATCACATTCAAATCAGAATGTATCACCTAATGTGGTGATAAGGATCCAGGGTTATGATAACAGTAAAGGAGGGGATAGGATTTCATTGATTCATCAAATGAATATCAGCGGTTGGAGGATTCATTACCGAAATAAAAATAACAGAGAAATTAAGATCTGCCATATTATGTATTACCATGTATGGAAAGTAAGGATCAAATATAATTTTTGGATGTTTCTATTAAATTTTTAATCAATGACATTTTTACAGGATATGCTGAATTCGCCGTAGTGTTGATCGAAAATCACGTGTCACGATATTCAGAATCCGTAAATAATGTTAAATTTTTAAAAAATTAAAAATTTATATCATTAAAAACCGACGTCGCCTATCATAGTATTAATTTATTTTCATGAGTAATGGTCATAAAATATGTGTATTATCTTCCATTGTTGCCCTAATCTCGAACCGTTGACTATCGTAGGAATCAAAATATGGTAATCATTTAATAATTAAAGTCCGGATATTTGATAAAATATTCAATTGAAAATGTTACTTTTGAACAATTCTTGCTGACGCTCAAGCATGTGAAGATAAAAAGCTCGATTTGGCACTACAGTAATGAAAAACCGGAACAATGGGATTCTGATGTAGATTGACATTTTTAATAATTATCAAAAAATTAATTTCCATTTTCTTAATTATCTTCTAAATATAGCATTACTTAATTACAATTTATTCTAATTTATACCTTGATATTGTAAGAGATGATATATATGAATCGAATTCTGTTTGGCGTATTTATAACCAAACAATAGTCGTGGAAAATGATGAATTATACATTATATTTTGAAACACATATTATTCATTCGAAACATGAGTAATTTTTATGTTGTCATCCAAAAAAAGATATAAAATATATTGATTTTATATTAGATTTATATTATTAGTTTAAAAACGAAATTCATACCCTATGATTTTTATAAGAAGAAAATATAGGGTAACTGCTATTAAACGTCAGGTTTAAGTTATCAGAAATAAAAGTTTATTTATCTAATATTTCCTAGAAACAAATTAATTTCACTGTCTCAAAATTCGATATATCGTTCATATATATCAGTTTTTATCAACATTAGAATATTTCATGACATTTCGGAAAATTTGTGATAAATCGAATTTAGCTTCAATGAGATCGATAGTAAATTTGAAGGATGTACATAAATGTAGATACCAATTTATTGGCCTTTTTCAACAAATTATTCAAGAATTTAGCTCTTATTCTTGGATTTATAAACAGTATAAAGGCATATGTTTTAAATAATACATGTTCTATATAGCTCACACGATAATTAATTATATTCAGCATCCAAATACAAAAATTTAGAGTTAAGTGCGCACAAATTAGTGTCAGGTGCCATAAATTACTGTCATTTGTAAAAATTATCTATTACATCGATTTATAATGAATATTTCGCATAATTCAAGCTCAATCCGTCAATGACTTTTTCATGCTCGAAATGTTTTCATGGGGATTCTTAAACTAATTTTATTGTCTTTCACTAGGCTTTGATTCTAGCAAAACATGGCAGTATTCTTTAAAATGAACGAAATAGTTAATGTTTAACAAAGGTCATTTATAAATGATACTGCGCACTAATTAATGAAAATTGCGCAATAATTTGTGAACTTTACCGCAATATAATTCGTTACAATATTTCTATGATATCTTAGATGTTTTGTTTTCGATCTCTGAATTAAGGTCTGTTTGGCTTCTTGAATTCTTCAGCATATGTTTTTTTGATATAGATATATAAAGGCAGTTGATTGAATTAGATCAGGTGACTGTTGTACAAATATATCTACCACCTTAATATTTACAAATCTACTTCACCAACCTTTTGGATAAAAATGTCATTTAATATTTCAAAATCCATCATTGAGGGAGGGTTTCATCATCTTGAATGAAATAATGTTTATTCAAATGTTCTTGATAATATGTCTTGATATTGCAAGAACGTGCAATCCAGAAGATTTCATTAACTCTCAGAATTTTCGTATTCGTGAAAAACTGGTGCAAATTCTGAATATTTCGATATGGCACCCTACGCAGTAAATATTCTCGCGTTGAAACCTTTGAGAATATAGATCTGGGGGTTCTCACTTGCCCATTCACAACAATGTCGTCAATATACATATTACCAAGCCGATAATTTGACGTAATCTGCACTATAAATCATGGCAGGATTTATTTTCTTTAATTTCAAGATTGCCAACGTAGTTTTTTGCGAACTTTAAAACCACAATTCATGTTTATCTGAGTCCATGGTTATTGAGTTCGAATTCTAGAAGGGAACAGACTACGATCTTCTCTGATGATTCATTTGAATCTGTGATGATTGACATGTTTGGACTATTTATTAATATTTCTAAAACTTTTGTAATGTTTTATATATACATACACTTCAAGGTCTTTGAACATATAGATTGTTATCTCATGTACACCCTTTTTGAAGCAATTCGTTTATTATGGCTAAAATTTGATTCATATCTGAAGTAATTTTCTGATGAAATTATACACGAAAACATCTTTCGAAGCACTGCGGATATCACTTTCTCTTAATATATTTTTCGAGAATCGAAGCCCTATTTCCAATGTGTTAACAGCCCATTTTTTTACAACTAACATCACGATACATACAAAAATTTAATGTATAACCAATTACAAAAAGGCCAAAATATCATATGGATTGCACTTATGGAAACCAAATTATTCAAAAATAATATAAAGAGAGTAGGTTGGGGGATATCATGTATATGCAATAATGTTTGATGTTTGGAAATGAGTCTCTGAATTTCCAAAATAGAGCTATTTGCAACAGATCTCTAAGTTTTTAACGAATACCAAATCACATATATAGGCCCAAGCAAAACATGATGTCAGATTTTAAATGTATATAGATACAAAATATTAAAAACATACATTTTCTCTAGGACCGATAATATTTATTTATGACGTTGAACGAATGAACCCATCGAATAAAATATATGTTATTAATTGTCTTCAAGATGTTAATAATGATCCTGAATATTCTAAACTAGATAAATATGGAAAGAAATACTTAAAAATATGTAACAAACTTGAAATTCAATTTAGGTTAATCTCAGATCTAAATTGACAATAAATAGTTAATATTCATCTCAACATGATTTATATTTGGTAAAAAAATTGATATTCACTTTTTCAATATGATAGTTTTGAGAATTTTATAAGAACTAACAATCTAAATTTTTGACTAATACTCATCTTATATTACCTTTTCCTACAAAATATTTGACGATATCTATTTTAATGATACAGGGTTTTCATTTACTTTCGAGCACGATCAATTTACTATCGAACATCCCTAGCCTTCATCAATGCGCACCTGAACATTCATTATTGCGCACCTGAAAACAACATACGTGATTTACGGCTAAATATGAGTTTTTAAACATTATTTATTAATTCATACTTTTCTTAAATGGATCATGCTCGATAGTAAATGGATCATGCTCGAAAATAAATGAAAACCCTGTAACAATGAGAATAATACTTTGTGATTGGTTAAATAGATCAAAATGGTGGAATTTTAATTGTCTGTATAAGTTAGGGATCATTACTGTATCTGGTATCAGAAATGGATATATAAACTATAAAAAGAAACATTTACAAACTTTAAGTTATTAATTAACTGATGATGATTTTGTGTATCTCAGATATTTTCTCTCATAATCTGTGAAACATGCAATAAATACATATCATAGTATTATTCAAAGTGATTTTAATACATTTCTATTTAGATTCTTTAGTGGCTCTAGCCCCTTCGTGATCATCTAGAGTAACGCTTCTCAACCGTTTTTGGAAGCGACCCCTTTAAACCCTTTAATCGTTACCCCACCATATTGCAACCTACTAGTTCCAAATTTTTTATGGCAAGGATTTTTATGTTCTTCTTCAATATACAAATCTAAATTATAGTATATCTTTGATATATGGAATATTATTAAATTTTTAGAAACCAAACATACTTTGGGTTTTATATTTAAATATATAAACAATATGAAATTATATTTGTTCAAAATACATTTCTTCTTTGAATTTACAAAAGAAAATTTAATCATTATCAATAACATTTTTATTTGTCAAATAGCCTAATTAAGATATTCATATTTATTTGTCTGTAAAAATATGAAATTAGTAACTGAGCATGAAAAGTAACGCAAATTAAATTGATAAAATTTTGTCTTGACCATATGGGCAACCAAGGAAACGGCAGTGCGAAGATTGATCCAGTATCTGTTAAACCGGAACTTGAATTCTTGGGATTGTATGGCAATAACACAACGAATATCATCTTCTTCATTTAGTCCCACTCTTTATTATTAATTGATTTGTAAAAGGCATAAAAACATTTATGTAAATATATGTTGTTGGAAATGGAAGAAGAAGCCTTAAAACCATTTAAAATATAATAGGTATGACTGTAAACACTATCCAGAATAATGAAATCGACGTTGAGGAGAAATCAGTTTTGGCTACATATCTTTTAATCCGCTCAATAAAATATTCATAAGATGTTATATTGACATCTTTATATTTCCCAGTAAATCGATTTCTGGCTCTTGCAAAAGTGATAACAGGTAGATTTGAAATACATAATGATATTTCTTTGAACAGTGATAACTTTTATTTTTTCATTGAACCTAGACAAGGTGGCAACATGTATTAGTTTCATCGAATTTAGTTTGTCAAAGCTAAAGTTACAATTACAAAAATGTAAAATTTTGATATATCAAAACATGTTGCACATGATCCCCTTAGTGATAATTTTACGTCAAAAAACGTCTTATATATCAACCAGATCATCTATTTCTACACCAATGAATTATTTTCTTAACAGTGCCACGAACTGTTGTTTTCGTTTCTGACTAAAAAAGTGTTTTTGCTATTCATGTCGATGAAAAAATACGTTTTAGAAATTTTCCTCTATTAATCCATTTCACTTCAATTTGAAAATCTTAACATTGTTGGATGCATTAAACTATTTTCAAGTTTTGAAAACTATCGACTGTTAACGAATATGATTTAGGAAGAATTAATAATATTTATAATTAAGTATAGTAATTTCTGTGTTAGTGTTTTCTTTGATAGTATCTGTGGATGAACCATACAATGAGTTAAATGATTTTT
The DNA here is from genome assembly GCA_000827895.1 of Thelohanellus kitauei. Taxonomy (NCBI): domain Eukaryota; kingdom Metazoa; phylum Cnidaria; class Myxozoa; order Bivalvulida; family Myxobolidae; genus Thelohanellus; species Thelohanellus kitauei. Next base: position 457,127 of record JWZT01001836.1, on the reverse strand, counting down.
GGTGATTCCTTCTGTATCGTACTTTCAAATGTAGATCTACGTCCTTCCACATATGTAGCACCATCTGTACATACACAACTAATATTTTTCAACTATATTTTTCGATTTCTATAAATGAACCCACTTTTTCAAATATATCACGCGCCGTAGTAGTAGTTTCCCAAGTTTATTTGACGAAAATCGAATCCCGGACCATTCATACTAGGTCAATTCATACCAGGTTAATTCATCACCTTTTGATCAACCATAGGTTTTATAACAATTGTGGGCAAAATTATGCTCAAAGTGCCTTTCCATTTTTATGGCGACAAAATCAATCCTGTCACAAACACTAGAGGTATTACAATTTACATCAACCAAAAATCAACTGTATTAATTTTTTCAACAAAATCTGCTTAATGAGACCCCCACAACTGTCCACACAACTGATATTTCGCAAAAACAACCAAAACATTTATATTACTGGATTTTTTTGGGAAAAATATAAAGATATTTAACACGACTTTACACGATTTCTTATGAAGGCAGATTTTAATATAAAAATTGACAACAAACTTGACCATTTTAAATATCCATGAATGTATGTCAACTTCTGTTTACAAATAGTTTTATCTGTAATTTGAAAGGTATGCGGTCGATTCATCACACATTAATTCAACAACAAATATTTTCATTCATTTTCCATTAACTATAAATAAAGGGAAAAAGTTTGCACAGATGCTTAATTGGAAAGTTTCTATACCACTCTTACATATATTATAAACTTAGACGAAATATGAAAAAAAATATTATTTATCTCTGAAATTCTGCCAATAGATCTTCGCTACACATCGTACAACCTCATTCACAAATACCAAATCCTAAATGTTTACCTGAATCATATTTTTGAAAATTTAATGTTATGCAAAACTACTTGTGCCAGAGTTTTATTCGAAACCAGATTCTACTCAATATTAGATACACGCACATGCGAGATATTAGATATACCTCTGTGATTAACTTACATGTTTGCATTTGAAGAAGAGTAAAAACTAAATTCATGCTAATCCCAAGACAAAGTTTATCAAGTTTGACAATATCAATCCTTATGTGGAGGATTGGTGATATTACAATTAGGAATTCTATTATGTTTGGATCTCAGTGGTTTGAGCACGTATTAATCAACTTGCGAAAACACCAGGAGTGAATTTTATACGAATTCTGTTGTTCATAAGCATCTAAATAAACATAGGTAAAAATATTAGTGGAATATGGTATAACAATTTGCATTAAATGACGGTTAATCGGAAATGCGACGGCTTTACTGAAATTTGACAACCATATTCTGGGAACCATTCAAGATTTTCACTCTCATTACGAAGCCTAAAGATAGTTCTATAATAATCTCTCTATGATAAAAAACTATTAGTTCAATATTCTTGATAGACGTCGATTTTACGCAGAAGATATTCTTAAGTTTCATTAAGCATATTATGCATTTATGAATTGATGGAATAAGTATCTATATATTTTCCGAGCTATAAATTTGATCAATTTTTGTGACGAACGGTGACAAATATTTTACTAGACAAAGGCAATATTAAAAACAACTATATTCAGTGAAAAACACAAAAGCGTAATGACAATATATAGAATTACTAAACTTAAAATTTATTTCATTTAGATTTTAGATTTCGAGTATAAAATATATCAGTTTACTCACATTGTCATAAGGTAAGAATTGATTTTTCTCATATAAGAATATTTCGTTAAACTTTAAAACGTTTAAATCTGAATAAACAAATACAATAGTCTAATTAATAATATTAAATTTTTTACATTTATAAAATATACAGTGGTTTTTCGTAGGTATTTGAATATTTTCGTGGTTCTACAAGTGTTACTTATATGGTTTTGCGATTGAATATGATATATATTAGTGCTTATAATAAAAACATTATACTCAGTCATTTGGTTATATAAAATTTGTCGAAGTGTTTGCCAGATATTAAACATTCTTTTAATTTTAAAATACCTGATTTTGCTACGCGACCAATCTGCCGAATACATTTTGCAACGTCTAGACTGAATTGTTATTTTTATTATTATTTTTTGATATTTGATTCGTTAAAGTTCTATAACCTGTATGAAAATACGAATTGTTGTCAAATTTTCAATCTTACAATCATGAAAATATAGTAATATTCATAATAAATTATACAAAAATAAAACACAATAACAATCAGTATTATAGGAATGAATACAGGTTAAGTGTTGAAATGACAAATACACATCTAGGATTAACAATAAATAAATCTCTTTGATCCATTTAACTTTATCATAATTATAACGTTCTATTTATGTCTCCTCAATATCAGTAAATATTGCTCAATTTTATTTTGGAAACATCAGAAAAGATGATAGAAGCATTCTTCAATATGATCATAGAGAAAACGCATATGAGTTCATGATATTAACTTGATAATAAATATTTCGTAATATTAGTTAATGTAAGGCTAGCTAGTAGGCTGATAATATAGGTGTAAAAAGATGTGAATAATGAATAAGATTTGTAAGTTATAATCTATAAATTGTCAGAATAACGGTTTTTTATTTTACATCAGACAGTTTAGAGTCGACCATACAACAAGATAGCCATTTTTCAATATCCATAATATTAACATTTTTAACCTTAAGAAAGAGTTCACAGTTTAAATAGTTATAAATTTAAATGTGTTTTTGCTAATACGATAACTGTAATACGGTAAAAAATTTTTCCGCTATAGCTGTACATATATTCATAAGGAAAAGCTATGCAATAAATGTCAGAATCACTAAGCAAAAGTATGTTTTCTGTCCTATCTATACTTTGGTAAAGACGATAATTTGAAGGAAAACCTGAAATTCACAAAAGAAATAGATTGACAATAGATACAAGCGTTCATCAAGTAAATAATTAACAAGTTTCAGCATTTCTGTTATCAGGTAATGCACTAAAAGAGCATCAACTTATTTACGATATGTGGCGGTAATATATTTTATAGTTTGCGAAATGATTTATCCTGGTTTTTAGTGTATCTAAAAATACAATTAGATCATTGTTATTTTACAAAACTCCAATATGTAAACACATCAGGGCTATTTTAATTTATGAATATGTATCTATCGCATACAGAACAAGGGTTTCGTTTCGAGCTTTTGATAAATGATACCACCGTATACTCATGTTTATAAAAAAGGAATTTTAATTATGTATTTGAAAAATATTTTGTTATGAAATATTTAAAAAATGCTAAATTACAAAGTAGACATCATTTGATACCCTGTCAAATTAAATATTGATTTCATAGATATGAATTGAGTTAATATTTTAATAACTCAATTATTTTATTATACAATTCTATTTAATATATTATTTACATTTGATTATTAACAATTTAATGGATACTTTGACCACAAAGTCTACCAATTACAAGAAATTAAAAATAGTTTGTTTTAATCGATCAAACCAAACAGGGTGAGAAAATATATGATTTTAAAAGCCTACCTAAATCATTTCATATGAGCGCGAAAATTGAATAATGTAAAATGCTACCATCAATGATAATAATGATTTACAAATGCTTATTCATTAAACTATGATACATTTAATAATTATAGCTTAAAGTTTTTGCCTCAATAAAATAGACGAAGGAACAATTGGTTGTTCGTGAGTGTCACAATGTATGCTATTCGCATCTAAATGCAAACTGAAACGAGTGTATAAATTTCCTGCATCGGATAATAACGATTGAGAAAGTTAAGATGGCCTTGAGTCATATACATAAATACGTGAGAGGATATGTAAGAAGATATATTCAAATCTTGGGAATTACTGCGACATTGTCAAGATTTCAGTAGTATTTCTTCGACTGTCATCTGATGTTATAATATATAGATCTATATTAATAATTTTTATATGATTCGCGAGTTTAGGTTTTATTTTCTAAGGTTTTTTATTTTAAGAGATAGACCAGTAATACGTAATCATAATATCATAGTGACAAAAACAAATAAGTACCGAGAAATAACCTCATCAAAACATTTTTTCGAAAAATAGTTGTTTGAATAAACATTAGGCTCAACAGTAAACATCAATTTATCAAGCAATACACTATTTATGAAAATTGATGAACAATAGGAAGCATTTCTATTTCTCTTAAACGAAATATGTATACAGTACATTTTTAAATTGGATAAGCGTAAAACTCTGTAATTGTGAGTTTTGTTTGTAAGATGACCACCTTTTGATTAATAAAAGATATTTTATATTTTTGATGTTTTCTTTTACAAATTTTTACTTAAAAACTATTATATCATGACAATTTTTGAACATTTTGACAATTTTCTCTAGAATGGTCCATTTTGCACATTCAATTAGAAGACATTTTTATCATAAATCTGTATGGCTCACGTTTGGTTAACTAAACATTAACTGCACTCTAATAAGGGATATTTTTTAGTTGCTTGCTCTTAATATCTACCGGTGACGATACTTAACCAATAATTGTAGAAAATGTTAATTCATGAAGTAATATATGATGATCATATGAGACAGCACGTAAAAATACTTTCTTAGACTTCATGTTGACATTGTCTTAGTAAAATATAAATATCCGAATTAGACATATTAGAGATGCTTTTAAGTATATATTCAAAGAGAGACGTTCTATAATTTAAATATTTATGTGTGTACCTATATTTTCACTATTATCCGAACGTGATTAGTTCTGACAAATCGATTTATATATTCAATGGATTTATTTAAAAGTTATGAATGATCTAAGGATAACGTGGAGGAATTGTCAAGAACGAGTTTGTATTTTCTGTTATACAACTAATAAGTTTCATTTGAAATAAATTTTGAGCTAAGCCTTCGCGAATTTAAAATAATTATTAGTTCTATTTGGTAAATTGCATTCTTATTAATAACTAGAATATTGGATTTTCGGAAATCGGACTGCAAGGAAGTTTAAAAAGTACACTTACCTTAATCTACTATATCGTATAAAACTTTAGTGTATCTTTATGACAAATATAGAGTTTTCCGTTAGTATATTTATTGCAATAGTAGTAATTCTAATAAAATATAGTATCAGATTGTTATCTCATTTTCAGTAATTGTATTAATGAAAATTACATCAAAAAAATCACTCGCATCATATTTACAAATTAACTCTTACAATTTTACAAATCTGCCAATATATATCATACATTTAACCATTTTTATGTTTTTACTGTTTACATATGCAACGGTTACCATTATTATTTTTTCTTTAAATTCAGAATTAATAATAATTACCATTAAAATATAACCAAAAATTTGGAGATCACTATACAAAATCTGTTTAAATTACTGATTAAATTAAATGGAAAAAATGTTGAACACCAAAGAATATCTTTATATGATAGATGTTTATGTCTACTTATATTTTTAGAACTCTTTTCTAAAAAGTTCTATCAGTATAATTTTTGATATCATCTATTTTTCTGTCATAAAATTCATGTTAGATAATTTCAAATTTGGTTTGTCGTGCGATGTGATAGGACCTTTGGCGATGATCAAAATTGCAGAACTTAAGAGATCAAGAAGGTTTGATTCATATTTCGTCGAAGTTAATTATATATGTAAGAGTAGTATAAAAACTTTTGCCATTTGTTGAAAATTAACAGAAAATGCTGAAAAATATTTATGGTCGTATTAATGTGTGATGAATCGACCGCATATCGTTTGAATTACTGATTAAATCATATGCCAACAGAATTAGACATACACTCAAGAATATTTATACATGTTTTGTGCCGTTGTCATTTTTTATGTTAACAGCTACCTTCGTAATCATTCGTTGTAAGTCGTGTGAAATATCTTAATATTTCCCGCCAATAAATCACAAAATAATTTTTTTTGTATTTTTCACAGTCTCAATTTTTAAGGTCCGTAATAAGCGTCCAACGTGGCAGATTTTGTTGAAAAAATTTAAGAGTTAATTTTTGGTTGATTTTAATGGTAAAAGGTCCAGTATTTGTGATATGTTTCAATTTGCGCCATAAACATGGATACGCGCGTTGATCTTAATTTAGACAAAAAATGTTGAAAAAATCAATATGAACCAAAGTATGATGAATTGACCGAGTATGAATGGTCCGGATAGCAAATTTTATATTTACATGAAACATCTCCGTCATTGAGTTTTCACAAATTAATCAAAGTTTTAAACATCCAACAATTAAAATTTTCTGCTATCATTTTTTAAGGGATACATGTCAACAAATTTACATGTACCAACATCCATAAAATCACAATAAATACGATTAAAAAATTCATCATAATATAGTATGTATAATTGACATTAGAAATCAAGAATAAATTGAAAATCATGAAATAGAAAACATTTTAGATTTCAAGGAATGTCTCACATCAAAAAGAAGGAATGCTTATCACCTGATGCTAGTCAGAATAGAATAGGCTTAAAACCATTTGATATTTATGCGCGCGCTGATCAGACAGTATCATTTTTTGATGAATTTTAATTAAATATCAAATTTTGAAACATCACGAAGGACAATTTATCCTAAATGTACGAAATCAATAAATGTCAGATAATTTGATAAATATTTCTTAAATGGCGAATACACTCATTGGCCTCTTCTAAATAATGGAAGATATTTTTGTTTCGAAGATTTACGCACGCGCGAACTGATTTTCTTAATCTGTTGCAAAGTGTATAAATCACAGGGTAAATATTTTGAATCAACTAAGTTTAAGGAGATATTAATATTGCACAATGATGAGATAACGCCAAATGTATAATTTTAGAGATCGTTTAAAAATAAATCTTATCGTTAGAAATCGGGAAGATTCGAATATCAAACAAAAACAGACGATGGTTCGTGGACTTATATCATCGCAAGGTATGTGAAGATTATTGTCATAATAAAACCATTCCCGGCATAGATATGATCTTAATCATTGATACTAAAATAATTTCAGCCATATCAATAGTTCCATGTTTCCTCTTCGTGGTTGTTTTTAACGTGCACGCGCAACTATATATTGATGGTGTCGAACTAAACGTGGTCATTGTTGGAAATATTGGAGTTCCTGAAAAAGAATCTACTGTTAAAAGGACGGCGGTCGATACAATTAAGAAGGTATAAACGGTTTCAAATAAGATGCATCAACAACGTCCATTCCATCTTGGAATAAATCCTGGAAATAATGTATACCCTCACGGGTCCAAAGTTAACGATTTTGAGACATTGGATAAGATTTTTCGCTCGTCATTCCATGCAAGCAGTTTTAATTTTGATTTTCTCACTGTTCTGGGCAACACTGATCACGATGGGGATATTGATACCCAAATCCAATATCATCATCAGAAAGATTCAAGATTTTACCTGCCCAAGAGAAATTATAATCATGGTTAGTATATCAATGACGAAGATGTCACATTGAGTGATGGAACATCTATCAGATTTATCTGTATTGACTCTACGCCTCTTTATGAATCTGATTTGAGTAGAGATTTTTTAATCATAGTGACGCCTGAAGACAGATTGGTACAAATCAATAATTTTATTGATGTTTTGAACAAGTCTAGGTAGGAAAATATCAACATTAGTCATTTCAATTATGTGTTTCTGATTTTGCACCACAACGTTGTAAATGGGTGTGGACAACATCGGCCAATACCTCTGGATGAACCGTTTTTGATTTTCATCCCCCACAAGAGTCTGAGCGCGATTCTAACTGCACATGATTATAATATGCAGGTAAAGATGTTTAATTAGTTGATGTTTCAAAAATGTTTCACTCGTCCACCTGTGTTTACAGTTGGAAACAGTGCATTTGTTGGTCCGAATCCTTCTCAAAGCGTTCAAAAGGCGTATATTGATTTTCATTAATATTAAGATTGTGTATGTCTCCCGAAACAGGCGGATTTGGTCAACTAATAATAACAAAGAATTCCGCTAACTTCATTTTTGTGGCCAGTGATGGAAAACCCTTAGCTAATTTTTATATTAGCTAATATGAATATAAAGAAATTATTATTAATTTACATTAATAAAATATCCGTTTGATTTTTTCACATATTTGATAATTTCAAAAGGTGGTGACGTTGAAATGATTTTTTAATTAGGTAAGGTATGTGTTCTCTATGAAGAATTAACATGGCAATTCTTTCATGTCTTGTCATTAATTATTTCAGACAATCAAATACACAAGACATTAAAAATAAGCACGTAAAATAAGGCTTATAGAAATCGTGGTGCGATTTTTGGCGGTTCTTTGTCTGTGATTCGACTTTAGTATGTTATTAATTTAGCTATCGTAAATTGATCGGAAATAAATAGAAGTAGTTGCAACTGATATTTTGTGATAGAAATACACACAGAAAAAAGATATAAATATAGATTCGAAATCAGTCGTGATATATATGAAGATACATCATTTGGAAAAAGATGAACCAATTCTTCTGGAAATATTTCAAGTATTGATTATGGTTGTATTTGGTGGCAATAAATGCATGGTTACATTTCTTCACTGATATTAAAAATAGTATAATTATATGCGATAAAATTAAAAAGAAACAGCTCTAATCTCTTAGAATGTTCCATCAGCTAGCCTAACATTAGCGCTTGCTCCTACATTCAGAGTTATGATTTTTCAAAACAAATATAAAATTATCCTATGTTTATGAGTTATGAAGACTAAAAAGCATCCGGAACCATTCATACTAGGTCAATTAATCACACGTTGGTCATCCAAAGGTTGTTCAACAATTATGGGCAAAATAAATATAAACGCGCGTATCGATTTTTATGGCGCCAAATTATAACCTATCACAAATATTACAGAAATTACTATTTACATCAACAAAAAAACAACTATATTAATTTTTCTAACAAAATCTGCCAACTCGGATCCCATCCACAGACAATAGAACTGAGACTGAGCAAACACAAAAAAAATTTTACACCTAGATTTTTGTGCATGATAATATCAATATGTTAATCACAACTTCCAACGAATGTTTGCGAATGCAGCTGTTAACATAAAAATTGACAATGACATTATCCATGTTAAAATATTCTTGAATGTATATTCACTTATTATCACATATAATTTTATCTCTTATTTTAACGGTATCTGGTATATTCATCATATAAAAATTCATCCATAAATATTTTCAATCATTTTCTATTAATTTAAAATAAAAGGCAATTTGTTTGCAAATATACTTAATTAGAAAGTTTCTATACTCCTCTTACATTTATTATTTACTTCGAAGAAATATGATAGAAACTATATTTATTTCTGAAATTCTGCCAAGTCGATCTTCGCCTCAAATCTTACAAGCTCATTTGCACAAACTGAATGTCTAAATTTTTACATGAATGGTATTGCTGAAAAATTATGTTGTCAAAAAAGGTTTTATGCCACAATTTTATTCGACAACACATTCTACTGAATTATAGATACGCGCATGTACGAGCTATTAGATATATCTTTGTGATGAACTCTCATTGCTGGCATTTGCAGAATAATAAATACTCAATTCATTCTACTCCCAAAACAAATTTCTTAACGTTCGACAAAATCAATAATTATGTAGAGGATTGGTGATATTAAAATGTGGAATTCGATATTGTTTTGGATCTCAGTGGTTTGAGCACGTATAAAATCGCTTAAGAAACCACCGCGATGGATTTTTATAAGAATTATATTGTTCAGAAGCATTTAAATATACTTAGAACTATATATAAGTCGCATATGGCACGAGAACTTTCATTATATGAGAGTTAAACTCAAATTCAACTAACATATTATGGGATCTATTCAAGGCTTTTACTCTCACAAAAATGCTTAATGATAGTTCTTGCTTATATCTCTTTAATAAAGAACGTTTCGTCACATATTGTAGATAGACAACTATTTGCAATTCTGTTTGAACTTGATCGAAATTAGGCTAAAGATATTATTGTTTCATTATGGTAACGATGCAGTTAATGAATTTGTTGAATGTCTCAATATTTGGTATTATCTATAAATTTTATCAATTTTTGTGACGAACGATGAAAAATATTTTATTGCTAGACAAAGACCATATTAAATACAATCAAAATCAGTAAAAATACACGAAAGCTGAACAACGATATATAGAATTCTTAAACTTATAATTTATTTCATTTATATTTTAGATAGCTACCTTTTGAAAATATCAGTGTATTACAATCTCATAAGGTAAGGTTGGTTTTTTCTTTTATTAGAATAATTACTAAAACTTTACGTTTAAATGTGAATAATTATAAAATAAAGAGTCTAGTAATATATAATTATTTACATTTTTAAAATAAAAGTGATTTTTCGTATATATCCGAAAATGCTCTTACTTCTATACATGTTACTTATAGGAGTGAGTGGTTGAATATGATATATTTATCTTTTACGTATGACTATAACAACATTCTACTTACTTATTTGGTTATTTAACCTCGTCGAAGTTTTTGTTAGATATGAAGCATTCTGTTAATTTGATAATATCTGATTTTAGCTGGTCTACCAATCTAGCGAATCCATTTTGCAACATATAGACCGAATTTTGATTTCTATTATAATTTTGATATTGGCATCGTCATGGTTTCTTAAAGAGTATAAAAATATGGATTCTCGTCAAATGGTTAATCTTACAATTATGAAATTAAAGTAATATTCAAAAAAAAATCGTACAAAAATTAGATAAATCACAATCAGTAATAAAGAAATGAATACATGTTAAGTATTCAAAAGAAAAATACACATCTATGATTAACAATCAATATATATCTTTCATCAATTTAACATTATCAGAATTATAAACTCAAATCTATCTCTTCAATGTCAGTAGATATTGCTCAATTTTATTTTGGAAATATTAGAGAAGATGATAGAAGCATCGTTAAATATAATCAGAGAGAAAACGCTTCTGAGTGCATGATTAACACTTTTTAATAAATCTTTCGTTATAGTAGTTAATGAAAGGCTGGACTGTAGGATGATAATATACGTGTAAAACTTAGTGAATAATGAATATGATTTGGAAGATAAATCTAAAAATTGTCCGAATGACGGCTTTGTTTTTATTTTCAATTCCACCATTGAGAGTCAAAAATACAACAGGATGCCAATTTTAAATATTCACATAATATTACCGTCAATAAACTTAACCTAAGAATTTAAAGTGATAATAGTTTTAAATATTAATGATATTTTTCTAATACGATCTCTGTGATTCGTTGAAATTTGTTCACCCTATGGGTATGCATATATTCGTATATGAAAACCAATGCAATAGAAGTCATTATGGCCTAGTAAAAGTATGTTTGGTTTCCTATGTATACTTTGGTTAAGACGAATATTGAAGGAAAATCTGAAACTCCCAAAAGAAATAGATTGATAATAGATATAAGAATCCATTAAGCAAATAATTGGTAAGTTCTAGCATTTCTTTTATCAGGGTGTGTACTCAATCAAAATTTACATATTTACGATGTATGTCGTTATTATATTTATAAGTTTTCGAAATGATTTCTCGTGGTTTTAAGTGTATCTACAAATAGAATTAGAGCTTTTGTATTTATAAAAATTCCACTAAGTAAACACTGACAGCATATTTTCACTTTTTTTATTGATACCTATCGAATCCAGAAAGATGGATTTGTTTAGAGCTATTCACAAATGAAACTTGTCGTATACTAGTGTTTATACAAAACTCATTTTATCTATATTAATGAAACATAATTTGTCATGAGATATTAAAACATGATAAAATACAAAGTAGACATGATTTGATATAATGTCAAAATGATATTAATTTCAATGATAAGTATTGAGTTAGTATTTTTATTAAAAATTATAATAATTATTTTATTCTACAATTCTATGTAGTATAATATATGCATTTGACTATTTGCAATGTCAAGGATTCTTGGATAATAAATAGTCTGTTAATCTAATGAAATAAAAAGACCTTTTTTGTTGATCGATCAAACCAACAAGGTTTGCAAATAAATGATTTTTAAAGCATACCAGCATCATTTTATTTGTGTGCGAAAACTCAATAATTACAATGGCTACAATAAGGAATAGTAATTTTTTACACAAAGCCTCTTCATAAATTTAGGATATTACTAATAATTATAGCTCACACGTTGATGATTCAATAAAAAAGAATATCTTGATATGATAGATGTTACTGTCCCCTTATATTATGTTAACTGTTTTAAAAAAAGTTCCAGCAGGAGTAGATTTGGAAAACATAAATTTTTCAGCAATAAAATTCAAGTAAAAATGTAGACATTTTATTTTTGGAAAACGAGGTTGTAAGATCTGTGTTGAAGATAAAATTGGCCGAATTTCAGAGATAAAGAGCGTTTTGTTCATATATCGTAGAAGTAAATAATGAATGTAAGAGTTGTATAGAAACTTTCTAATTTAGCATCTTTGCAAACTTTTGCCTTGTATTTAAAATTAACATAAAATGCTTGAAAATATTTTTGGTTGAATTAATATGTGAAAAATCGACCGGATAACGTTCAAATTACAGATAAATTCTATGTTAACAGAAGGAGATGCGCATTCAAGAATATTATGCATGTGTAATGCCGTTGTCCATTTTTATGTAAACCGCTATCTTCGTAAGCATTAGTTGCAAGTCGTGCTGAACATCTTAATATTTTATCCACAGAAAATCTACGAATCAAAAAATTTTGTTGTGTTCGCGCGGTCTCAGTTGGGTGGTCTGTGGTGGGGGTCCGAGTTTATATTTTTTTTTGAAAAATTAATATAGTTGACTTTTGGTAAAGGTAAATAGTAATGGCTGTAGTATTTGTCACATGTCATAATTTAACGCGATAACAATGGATACGCGCGCTTAGCTTAATTTTGCCCAAAATTGTTGAAAATACCTATGGTTGAACAAAATGTGATGAATTCACCTAGTATTAATAAAACTAGTATGAATTAAACTATATGAATAGTCCCAGTATGAGTGGTCCGGATACTGTATTTGAAGTATTAATCAATCTATTGTCGAAAATAAAACAAATATGTTCTGAATATATGTCATTGTAACGATAGAGTAAACTACTTCCAAGAAAACCTTTTAACTATCAAGAATTGTCGGTTTTAAATAGTTTCCTTCTAATTCGATTTTGTGCGCCTATCGTTTCTTGTACGTTCTGTAGAACTTCAAGAAGGTTGGATTGATTTTCTGTAAGGATCGATAGATTTAATGGAAAGTTCGGAAGGATTCTTCGAATGTTCGATAGGATTTTGATATGCTTCTATCACATCTCTCCCCCTCGCGAAGTTAGGATAGTTGTTGTTCATAAATCGCACAATGAGCACAGGCTCTTCAAATATCTTTTGGCATAGATAGCCTGAAATAAGTGAGCTTCTGGGCGGTGGTCCATGTCATAGAGATATCCATTATTTCCAACTCTCTTTTCGTTTTTCGAGACACACCATTCTATTATCTGTTGTTCGGAACAAACCCTTTCATTTTGTGTTAGCTATGTTAAGGGCAAACTACCACGTCACTGATCACCGCTATCACGAATGTAACGATGGAGTAAACTGCAATCTAGCTGACTATAATCTATCGAGAGTTTTCGATCTTAAATAGTTCACAACCTATCCGATTGATTAGGCCTATCGTTTCTAGTACGTTCTATTGAACTTCTGCAAGGTTCAGTAGGATTCTACGAACGTTCGATATGATTTCCATATGCTTCCATCATAGTCACTACCCATGGACATGAATATATAATAAAATCTAATTAACATAAAACCACAAATATCAATCTCAATTCAGATGTGGAATAATAAAGAATTCTTTTAGCATTTAAACATTCGTTAATTTACGTAGAATTCATAACTGAAAACAAAATGAATTGAAAAAGTATACCTAAACTTAAAATTCAATTCATAAATAATTTCAACAATTTTACTTATTCTGCTTAATAATTATTCAATAATTTTATTAATCCGTTTTAATATGAGAAATTAATACCCTACCCCAATTTATGTTGATACCGATATTTCCCGAATATCTGTATTTTATTTAATCACAAATTCATTATGTCATAGATAAAACATTGAAAGTTTTAACGCATATTTAAGCTATCAGTTATCAAGAAAAACTAAAATAGATTAATATCGTAATTTGAATGTTTAATGATGAAAATAATGAATCTATTTATTAAAATGAAATAATTCAAAAATATTTTATTAAATCATAGTTATTATAAATATGTCATAATTAATTAATTGATACTCTCAAATATCGTAGAGATGGGCTTCCTTTATTTTTCGATATTAATGTTATATCAATTCAAAATCTCGACTACAGCTCATGGATGGGCCAAGTGCTATCAAGTTGTATAAATATATCTAATGATAGATTAATCAAAATACAACAAGACTTATTAAATTGAGAATGAGACCAAATATGATGTTGCATCCTCCATATTTATTCATGAAAATCAACATATTATACAAAGATAAAACCTATGGGACGTACTTATGGAGAGAGACAGTCCTTTATCATCTCATTTACATCGGAAACACTTGCAGTGATTCTCTGGAAATATCTTACGCCAATTCCCAAAATGTTAAAATAGTTCGAAATTATTTACGATTAGGAATTTCAGGTATATTTGAGTGTCCATAAGGATTCAGAATATTTTACAGGTTTCCATTTTTTTCTAAGCGATAAAACACCAAATCTAACCGCCCTTATTTCTGATATTTATTTTACCACAGTAATTCATATAACCTTTTACGATTACCTATCACTTGTAGTAAAATTTTGACATAGGTTCTGCCGAAACCAATGGATAAATGGAGCACGCCTGAATTGCTGTTTAATGATACTAAGAATGTCTCCAAATATATATTTGTAACCGTAAGTTCTCGTATTAAAAAGTTTCTCAGAAGGAAATTGTTTATTGTATATAATTCATCTAGAATGAACATAAATTTATCTCCTATGGTCGTGTTAAACATTCAGGTTTATGATAACAGCAAAGGAATCGGATTTAATTCTTTGATCCATCAAATCAATCTTACTGGGTGGCGACTAGAGCCCACAGCTGGAGTACAAAAATCAACAAAGATATGTAAAATATTTTATGATCCGAAATGGCAGGTTAGGCAATAGAATAAATTTTGAATGTTTCGATCAGATTTTCAATCATAGATGCCTTTACTGGAAACGTCGAACTATCAGAAATATTGATAAAAAACCACGTTACTAAGCACTCAGATTCAGGAAACAATATCATTTTTAATAATTTAATATTTATCCCGTTAAATTATTCATCAGACGATCAAAGTATGAATATTGAATTACAGCATTTCTCATTCGACATTTATACAGTCTTCCCCTGTTTGTATATAACCGCACTGTGCATGATGTTTTCTACGATAAACAGGTAACATTTTTTAATATAAAAGCCAGGATATTTGATCGATTATTCAAGCCAAAATCTGACATTTGAAACAATTATATTAAAGCTCAAATACTTCGAAGCATCACCCTCAATTTCATACTACAAAAACTATCAGCTAGGACAAAGTACGGATGACTAAAATTGATATATTTTTATATATTGGCATCTCACTCTTCAATGTCTAAAATATTTTTCTGTATTTTTTAATCTACGCCTATGAATTAAGGTATGGCAAGATAGATAATCGATTCTTCAAATTCCGAAAAGTGGTTACTAATATCTATTTGTCTAGTTACATTTCCCTTAACCACATGCAGTAGCAGGAACCTTTTGTATTTAAATCTACTCCTAAAAAAAGCAAAATGCTTTTGACCATGTATATTTCGTCTTATTTGTTTGATTTTTATATAATTTTAGACCTCTAAGATTACATGAAATAATAGAAAAATGATAAAAAAATAATAATATAAGCCATCCATAAGATTTTATTCTCTAAATTATATATGTCGATGAATCGGATAAATATAAAAATTATAGATATTTTCAAAGATGATCAAAATGCATAAATAGTGTATATAGAAGGTCATGTTTGTCAATAAAAGTTAGAATTAAACTTCTAATAGGCAAGTCTCGGATAATTTGACATTAATAATGTTAAATCATCTGAAATATTTTTTCATTTATATCATTATATTACGTATGTCTAGATATTATGTCGTTTTTCATCTAGAAAGCATCTTAAGCTTTTGTAATCAAATTAAAATTACTCATTTACAAAATTTAACTTGAATTTTATTTTTATTTCAACAAGTTATACATTTAACCACCGGTTTATTTGAAGAATTGTATTTTGGATTTATATACAGTAAAATCTGTCTAATTTTCTACGGTTCTATTTTCAGACGAAAACAAATTCCTTGAATGTTGACATGGAGTATTATTTCAGAATTTGGGCTAATTTTCCAATTTCAATAACATTTAACATGTGCATAATACACGTAGATATCCAAAATAAATACTAGACTTACCAAAAATCAAAAGAAAGTAATCGTGGAGTATATAAATAGAATTTAATGTAAACGTTCCATAGTATATGTAGAGGTAATAAATTATGTACAATAACAGATATATCTGCTCAATCGATTTTTACATTAATAGTTGCTAAATATATAAAAGAGCTCGAATAAAAAGATTGATCAGAGAAAGATATATCATCTAAAGTATTTTTGAAGAATTAAATGTGCAAATGTTTGAAAACCCGCATTTAACAGAAACTGGAGATCAATGAAATATAAAAATATATTATGAAAGCTCTACACTCTCAAAAAAAAATCAAAATGACTAAAATATTTAAAATTAATTTGTCGATTACTAATTGTTTCTTGATATTGAATCTAAGAATCTGTGCGCATGTAAGAGATTATAAATAATATGAAAAATTTAATAGTTTATTTTAAACTCAAAGTTCCTAATATTGAATAAATACATTGCCATATGTTTTGTACGAAATATTTAATATTAGGCATAATGAACTAATATTTGAATTGTCATGTTATCTGGTATAAATTACGGGTTTTATATAATTTAACCACTATTTTAGGTTACAATACTGTCTATTTTTAACATTTTTTTCTAAATCTTATCAACTAATAGCTCAATACAAGACAAGATTTACTGTATTTCATTTAATATTCTCTAATTTCAATATGATCTGAGTAAATGAAACTTTTTAAAATGGGTTCGCTATAAAATAATGAGGGAATTCAACTCATGAATATTTGAAATTACGTTTTATGGATAATTATATCAAGTTTTAATTAAATATGACGCATAATCCATATAATAGGCATTCATTCAGTTCCCTTTAACATTTTATTAGTAAACAAAAATGTCAAATTTTTTGATTCAGTATGTAAACTGTTAATTATGGTTTGAAATAAATAATATCTGACATTGAGAATACTTTCCAGGGAGTAACGATAATAGATCTGTATTCTATATGCATTTTTATAATTGTAACTTAGTAGCTTGAAAATAATTAGAAATTCCAAAATTAAGAATATCGGACAATTTTATCATGATGAACGACATACATTCTCAGTCATTTTTTGATTTAGAAAAAATGTTCAATGTGATAGTTCGTTATGAATCTATATCAATATTGATAATACTCAACTCAGCGAAAAAACCAAAAACTAACAATAACGTTGCATTGATTACATAAATATTCGTAATTATATAAATATAATAAATCTTCTCAATTCATACAGTCGTTTCATCATTCAACATTGCTTGGATCGTCTCTTGTCAGAGCTTGTTATTCGTTGATTGAGATATATATTTAAATTGAAGGAGAATATTAGGTTTTGAAACATTTAAATATGTAATGGTTGTGAGATAATAAACACGATAATTTTTACTTCTTTACATCATATACCTAGTGCTTTGTGGCTATATCTAATCCGAGACAGCCATCGATATTTACTGATGACTCATAGATAGATGCGTGAAGTGAAATCTACAGCAAAAATGACTCACCTTTTTGATCGAACGTAAAAATGACGATATAACTACACAAAGATATCTATTAATGGAGAACATATCGTGAAATATATAACCAAGTACCAAAAATAAATTATTTTTATTAAATCGTGTAAAATGCATCACTTTAAAATTTTAATAAATTATCATGAATGTTTTCCACTCTTTCGTTATAAAAATTCATTTGATAAGTTTTAGGAAGCAATGGAAAGATCTGATATTTGACTAATAATTGTCAAAAAAGTTGTCATGGATCCATAATTTGTTAAAGAAGATTTTTTTGCATTAGATTTCAATATATTTGCAATTAATATCGGTTTGCACTAAAATCTTCGTTAATGAGATAACATAAAATCAGAAACATTGAATAATTATTAGATCCTAACTGATTTGTTTTGGATAATTTGAATATGAAACTATATGTTTTTGATATGAAGTATAAAACCTTTTTTGATAGTCCGTGAAACATCATTCAAATTGAAGTAGATAATTTTTAATCACTGATGCAAAAAACTTAATACTACTCGCATATAACTCATTAAAATTTGTGATAAATCAAAAAATTCAGGTAAAATTTATCACTAATCAGAAAAATGCGAATTCGAACACTACGGATTTACATCTGATGCAGATTTACGTATCATTTTGACACATAAAATTAAATTGTTGTACACTGATCAAAAATATGAAATTTCAAACCATAACTGCCTTGATTATTAGAATCATTTGGATGTATAGATCGAAAAACATATCTAATAATTATGTAAATTTTTTTCATTTTTCGTATTATTCAAGTTTCATATATATTCAATTTCTTAAAATAAATAAACAATTGTATTTAGTTAAAATGTATTTTTTTGAAAGATATAAGCTTGAAACTAAAAGAATCAGTCCCACATATGCTTTTGATCATCAATTTATCAATATTTAATAGTACAAAACATTGATATAACCACAATGTAGGTTGTACTAGATTTAAATACAATCATTTTCACCGTGATTTTTAAACGTTTACACTCTCTACCGCGGGCGTAACTTGTCGAACATAAAATTGATCATATTATTTCTTTTTCGTCAATATTGAACATTTTAATCATAATTCATCGACTATCCAGATTAAATTCGCGGTTATATGTCAGGATTTAATAATAAGCCATAAAAAGATGACGCGTGATCGTTGAGTGCAAAAGATTGAATCTAAAATCTAATATTTCGAATTTAAAATGAGTCACTACATTCATCGCTCAACAAATGTATTTATATGATATAATACCTTTATCATTATCAAGTATATATATACTTAGAAGCATATCTGACAGTGTCTTTAGGTTTGTTTATATGACGTTATCGAAGAAATATCGACACTTGTATATTTGTGAAAAACTCGAATTTAAGTAAATAATTTACAATCCATGCGAAATTATTAAACCTTCGTCGTGTAATATATGAGATTTTATTCTATCCTTTATTACGTAATAATTTGTTACATTAAATTAGATGAAATTTCTCAATATTTATCCATCAATAATTATTTTATGATATATTGGACATCTTTCTATGCCTAGACGTAATATTTGCGTTATTTGTCTGTTTTCACAACACTTTAGTTAGTTTATCCAACATATATAAATACATATGTTGATAGTTTTAAACTTTTTTACCATTTCTTGGAACATTATGTTATTTCTGAGATTTAAGCCATATGGTTTTAATTTTCTTAAAAATGAAATAAGGGTATAAAGATTTATTTTACATCAGACTGTGTAGCCTTTTCGTGCCGCCTATATTCTGTGCTAATAACCGAGTGCATATTGGATGACATCTATGGCATAGTAGAGGCTATGATGCTTTAGATCCCCTTCATATTATGGACGCTTTAAAAGATTTGTTGTTAAGCGTTGTATCTAAAATACTACGTGAGATGTAAAACAAAAAAAATCTGGTTTGGATCCGTGTAAAACCATCATGTTCGTTTTCGTAACTAAGTATACGCTGCTGAACAAAAGACAATCGGTATAGGCGCCGTATGGGAAGTACGTGTCCGATTTCGGCTAATGGAAACCGTTTAATTTATCCATCTACTTGGTTATTCTGAGAGAGTGGCAAAGTACATGTCTAGTTACAAAGCCCAGTTTCTAATAATCAATGAGCATGTATAATGTGGCGCTGGTTCCCCGTGTTATAACATGTAAAAAGCAAAGAGTGTATGGTATATTTACTTAACCGTGAAGCGATTCCCACATGTGTACGCAGGAGATAGATCATCGATGCAGACGAACCGTCACTGTAATTGTAGGGTTTTTTCGGTCGGTCGAACCCTGACAGGTCCCACAGAGGAGACACTTGTTTTGAACCTATTGGATACCGGAACGCGGGTCTAAGTGAGATGCTGGGCCGTCAAACGCTAAGTGGACGTTATTGACAGGAGTAATCTGCTCATGAGTGTGTATTTTTACCATGAATTTGTGGCGTCTTCTGTTTCCTAAAAAGGGTATAAAGATAATTTATGGGTAATAATGATTCAGAAATAACTCAATAAATCCTAAACGATAGATATTTAGTTTTAAATTAGAAACAACAATGAATATCATCAAAATCGAAGGAGGATATTCTTAATTTTATAAAACTAGTTTAGAACAGAATACTGCAGGTTTTGTCAAAAATGTAATAGGTATTATAAATGGGTTATTATCTATCTTTAATCTTCATACATTTATTGTAGATTATCTATATTGCAAAATTATTAAATTTTCAATGATACAATTTATTAACATAGTCCTAAAAATGAAACTTGGAACCGCTTTTGTGAATATACGATTAAAAAACCACTTAATTATATCATTTAAAATTTATATTGATCATTTCATTTTATTACTTTGTATTCAGTTTGATATTATAATTGATAAATTATCAAATCTATCCTCACGTCAGGGAAGATCATCGAAACGTATGAATATAATGGAAGTAAAATTCAAAAAAAAATTTTGACGAAATTAATTCACAGTAAATAAAATACGAAGTGAATTCAAACATACAATAAATTGAAAACGAGAGATATATGACCTATAATCTATAGATTTTGTGTAAATTAGATTCATAATCATCACTATTTAGGATAATGAAAAAAAAATTAACACAGGATTACATAAATGTCCCGAGATTGATTTACCTAAAACGCTAAAACCCAGAAAAACAAGTATAATTCAATTTTGGATTGTATACATCGATTTAAATGTTTCCAAATTAAGTACATAAATTTTATCATAAAGAGTTAAATATAATTATAACACCAATTATTTCCGATTGATTCCGATAAATTCCTCATCTGATACAATGTTTATATGATCATTACAGGATTACTGTGTCGAATCAAGCTAAAATTTATGAATTTGATATTAATTCTCAATTATTGTAATTCGAATAAAAACCAATTTAAATTTTCGACGAAAATAAATTGACAATTATTTCCATAATTAAGATATATTCTTTGAATATATCTATAAATGGTAAATTTTGAGATGCCCCGACGCTGCTTAATCACCGTTATTCCTTTTTTGTTTGGATACATAAGGTTTACATCTACTGAACATGGATGGAGGAGGTGTTATAAAATCGTAATCTAGTAATCTAACACAGATGAATACAATTACACCAGTATTTATTAAATTTAATTTTCGAACCATAATGTTTATACAGCCTTATTTTATATTCATGAAAATAAATTTGATAACAAGACAAAAGCGAATGAAATCGCATTACAGGAATGAAACATTCATATATCATCTGGAATTATTCTACCAAAAGTGTAACAACACGTTTGAAATTTCTGACATTTTTATCGATAAGTATTTTTACGTATCTTCTTTTGTAATCGAAGGAATTTCACATTTATTTAAGTGTTCACGAAGATGCTGAATACTTTACCGGGTATCACATCTTCTTGAACGAAAAATATCAAAAAGCATCAATCCGAATTGGTGACATAACATATTCATGTGTCATGATGATACGTTTGAGTCACAAAAACTTGAATGTAAGACATATTTCAATAGATTTTACCCATATCCGATAGCAGGTTTCAAATTACGTATCCGCGTTTTAAAGATCATAATACATGGAGATGCATATTTGCAACAGTATTTTTATTGTCCAATAGTATCTATCTAGAAGATACGCTTTCAGATATTATTCACCAAAAAATTACTCATACATTACGCCGATGGTAATGATATGGGTTGAGGTTTATGATAACAGTCGTCGGAATGGAAACGAATACCCAATTTATCGAATAAAATTTAGTGGGTGGCGATACAAATTTGAACCTATGTTAGTAATGAATGAAAAAAATTACAGCGTTTTCTATGACCCACATTGGAAGGTATATGATTGATAATACGAGAATATAACAATAAGATTTTCATTTATTGATGTTGGTACGAAAGAAATTGAAACAATCTCCGTTAGTATTGAAAATTATGCGGTAAAATACCCGGCAAACAAAGAAAATATTGAATTGATTGGCTTTTCTTATACGCCCTTCAACAAAAATAACAATGACAACAGTAATTCACTATAATTAGAGAATTGATAATCAAATCTATACACGCTCTACCACTTTTAGTTTTTGAGAAAACTGTGCATCCCTTATTGAATACTTATCGGGTAAAGTCGTTCTTTGACATTAGCCTGGATATTTAATCACATATTATTACAAAAATTTTGCATTTGAAAACACTACGCTATGGTTAAAAAATAACGCATCTGGAAATGTTATATCTTTCTACAGACACAGCCTTTATGATAATGAGCACCTTCAAAGATGATTCAATCGAAATCAATGGAATTATTTCTATCATTCTAACTCAATATGAATTGATCTTGTCGCATCTATAAAATTAATTGTCGGTAAAAATGCGATTTCAATTTAAGAAATGGTGTACTTATAAGTATTTTGTGTAAGAATATAATTTTGTATGAAATACTAATGGATTGGTACACCATAAAAAAAAGCAGCTATCATAAATATTTTTTATTAAAATACCCTTAACTGTATAGATCATTTGTTTATCTAAAACATTCATAAACCTGATAATATAGAGTATAAAATATGAAAAAATATTTGAGCTTGATTTTAACGTTTTCAGTGTTTTTCATACGAATTTTACAAGAAGATATAAATATATATATAAATATATTCGCAGTAATTTACTTCACACATGTGTAAAATATACATAGATTAAATTTTATTGTTTATAGTCATGAATTTGGGACAAAAATTATCTCAGTATTAATAAAAGATTTTTATAATTTCTATTATGATTGATTGAGATCAGTTCGGTAATAGAGGGTTCTTTATATATAAGCTCGAACATATTAATGCAAATAGCACGAGTAGTGAATCAATACATCGGCTGTAAAGCTAAAGGGTATATGTATGTTTACATGATATTCTCGATAGATTCGCAAATGATTTTACCGGATTTCTGATGTCAAATTTCAATATTGTTAATATTAATTTTCCGAACTTAATAAATATCATATTTGTCATTCGATTGTTGCGATGAGCTGATTTGACTCTAATTAGTGTTCATTTTCCTCAAACGAAGGCCCGTTAAAATACATACCGATCAGGTCCGAATCTATTATATTTTTATATTTCAAAATATGATTACGAAAAAATAGGTTTTTTAATTATATTTGCGAATTATCTAACTAGGATGTCTATATTACATTATAATTACACTTTTTGATTATGGTACTATCAGTCAAATTAAGTAATCATATTACGCCTATCAATCTACTGATTATTTAGAGAGATTAATTTGAGACTTTCCTCACGATAATTTCCATTTCTGAATATATGTTTAGTTTCAGGATAAAAATAATGGAGTGTAGACGAGAATCAAATTAACTAAACTGGATCCATTGAGCCTAAATCGAAGTATCATCTGAGCAAGATTGTTATGATAATATGATGTAGTTCGAACTGCAAATACGTCAACGTCACTAAAAGAATCGCGTGTTTGTCTTTATACATTCATAAATGTGGAAACAATTATTGACCAGTATTTACACTAATTACACATTGATAAAATATAAGTTAACGTTATTGTAAGGTTTAAATCTAGGATCATCATTTGAATCGAACATAGTGAATGTACACAATCATGCCGAATTAATGCCATATTTGTCACAGTTTTGAGTAAGTACAACATTAAAATTTTAATATATCTCCTGCGACTATCCATTTTTATCAAACAAATATGAGGACATTATTTATAGGTTATGAATTCAAATTATACTAAATTATTTCAATTATACATATAATTTATGATTTGTTTTAAATATCTATTACAGGTTTTTAATCCTGTATAGATATTGTTTTCATAATTTTCACAGATTTTTAAATCACCAATTCGATCGAAACAAAATGTGAAATGGTATGTAATAGATTCATAGATTTAGATAGGAGAATCACAACTGGTCTTTCCAAATATTAAGAATTTTTCCCTGAAATTCTACAAAAATCCATTTAAATATTTGATACATATTAGCATTTTTTAACGCTATGCTGTATAATGAAACAAAAACCCCCTTTTTGGTCAATCGAATAAGAGAATTCCTAATACGCTATTAAAATTCAAATGATTATAACACACATGAAGGATACATGTAAATGTGAATTCAAGATCTAAAAATATCGATCATCTATGTAATTTGTTTTAATTGATTTTATTTTGTATATAATTATGATAATCTAAGGTGGATGATTTCCGTCAGATTGAATGTTCATTATTGATTTCAATGAATAATATTTCTGCATATATGTATAAATCTATGCCTTTCTATGTTTTTTATTTAATTTGACCATTCTTCAATAAGGTCATGCATATTAATAATGTACATGTTTTCATAAATTTGAACATGGGTTTATTAGATAAAATTAAAATAAATGTACCTCTTGCCGAAGTTTGCTGAATTGACATATTATAAAGATCGGATATTTCATTTCATAATATTGGGAAACAGTTATATCTACGCCGGTGTATTATCTCTTTTTAAAATTATAATTTTATATGATATAATTTTTATGAAACGAACTTCAGAAGAGAGCAGATATATGTTTAATACGTATTATAAATATCACTATACAGTTTTAAATTATAGAAAAATCGTATTTAAAATTAATGCATTTCACAACAATACACCGTTTTTCATTACCAATGGCCATTAATTAGATTCCAAATGGCCGATTTTCGCGCAGGACACGAAATGATTAATTGAGAATAACTTAATATTACATATGAATGCCGATTTTGGCACAGATGGCGAAATGTTTCATTCCGAATTCTCTATTATGGCATTTTAATGACTTAAGATCTGCACACGCCGAAAATTTTTACTAATTTACACTATTTTTCATCCAGAAATATCGATGATTTTATAAGACAAAACAGATTATTTTTAATATAATTGTTTGAAAATTTATTAAAATGTTGCCGTTGCAACGCTCATGATGCATAACGTGTTGATTCGCGAATCAAACATTTACAGGCATTCCATGAAATCTTGGAGAACGCTTTCTTCGAAAAGGAAGAGCATTTTTAAATCCAGAATGACTGTTTTTATGGGAAAATTCTATTGGCAATAATTTCGGACCATCCACTTATATCTCATAGAATGCCTCGAGAGTTTGATTCGTTAATCCATGCCTTGTGAATCACGAGAGTTGCAACATCAAAATTGTAATTGATTTTAAAAAAATTTTATCTTTTTATAACAAGCCTCCTTTTCTAATGTAATCATCGACCTTTCGGAATGTAAAATGAAATAATGCAATATATATTTTTGAGCATGCGCATATTTTTAGTCATTAAAATGCACTAATAGGCCAATCGGAATTTAAAATCGTGTAAACATCTATACATCCGTAGTATATATCATATATATTTTTAAAATATTAACTTTTCTCCAATGACAAAATTAATTTGAGATGATTTCTACACGAAACATGAAAATATTTATTTTGCATAATTATCAAACCCCTAAATTATATATTTTAATATTTATGTGGATAATCTGATTATATATACAGTCGATCCCGCTTAATTGGGACACCGCATAATTGGGACAGCCGCTTAATTGGGACAGTAAATTTAAGATCACAGTAAATATTATGTTACGCATATTCTCAAGAAAAGATAGATCATAGGCAAGAATGCTTGACCTCGATGCTTTACGGGGCTAAGAATGGAGGGTTGACCAGTGTAGTACCAGGCAACCAAAAATGCGTAAAAGACTTAAGAAATTTTTTTAAAATTGCCTTACCAGTTGCGACCGAAATTTAAAACATATTCAAAGACAAATTGTGCTGCTTGTTGACAATTGTGCGGCATATCCTTATTTAGACAATCTACAGACTTTAAAGCTTGAATTTCTTCCTCCTAATACCACATCGTTAGTGCAATCACTGGACATGGGTGTAATAAAAAGACGTAAGACTTTGTATCGTGGAAAATTAGTTAATTCAATATTAGAATCCATCGATGAAAATTTATTAACTAGTTCCACAACAGCCAGAGATAAGTTAAAAAATTTCCCTTTTGCAAGCAATACAGTTTGTCGCTGACAGTTGGCGAGCTATTAAAACCACCACAATACAGAACTGTTTTACTTATGTCGGCTTTAAACCCTTAGATATTTACAAAATTTTATGCAGTGAAGAAAATTAGGATATGTTGCCAGTTCCTATTATTAACTATGAAGAATTTTCAACAATAGATAACAATTTACAATGTTACGATAATATTGAAGACTGCGATGATTTAATTGTAGAAGGTATTTAATCAAAACATGAAAAATTTGAAGAAGACGAAGAGGATGATGATGATGATGATGATTCACATGTGCCTGTGACTAACCACGAGGCAAAAAAATGTATGGTCGTGTTACAGCGTTATTTTATGCAAGAAGGAAATGAAGGGAGTCCAACATCCGCACTGAATATCTGTGCTGATTTTGTAGAAGTTAAATGCATCAAAAATAAAAGACAGACTACACTTGATTCATTTTTTGCATTAAAATAAATTGTATGTACCTATCTACACATGTATTTTTTGAATTTGGATTTTTTTATCTTAAAAGTATATATTACATAATTATTTGTAATTTATATGATAATTTGTATCACCTTTATGTAATTTACACTTTCCAAGAGTTAATAAAAGAAAATTAATGAAAAAAATTGAACTTGGCTTAATTGGGACAAAACGCCCAAGTCCCGATGTGTCCCAATTAAGCGGAATCGACTGTTTTTGGATTCAGTTTGATACAATTAATTGAGAAATTGTCAAATCTATGCAAGATTCAGCGAAATTATCCCAGAAGATATGTCTAAATGAAGTTAGATTAAACATGAATATGGGCAGAATTATTTTGAGAAATATAGATGATAAGTGAATCGAAATATTTTTTTAATATTTCATGTCCAATTTATTCGTTCAACGATTTTGAGCTTATGAAATCGAATATAATCACTATATAATACAATTAAATCATAAAAATAAACGCGATTATCAATAAATGTTACGAGAATGATTTAACTTCAAAGATTCGAGCAAAAAGTATCAGTAAATGTTTGATTATGGTCAGCTAATTGAATATTTAGAATAAAGAATAAATTACTCGAACACATTCCAAATGATTGAATGCTATTTTTAATGACAATGTGCGTTTTTGCCTTCATCTAGATGTCTCTACTACACCCCTACAAGTTTATGTATATAAGTGCATCATTAATGTGTTTAAAAATCTACCATTAAATGAATTTATGTTTAATGTCCAATGATTATGTTTTAGAGTATTAATTGAAATTTCATACTTAAATACGTAGACAATTATGTCAACAGTGAAAATATACGTTTTAAATATATCGATTAATTACATGATTAATTGAGAATTATCCGATGAAAGGTCTGGGTTTACCTATTCTCATTCCTTTTTTGTTTTTATTCTTAATGGTTACACCGCGTAAAGTCGGATGGAGAAAGTGTTATAAAATAGTAAGCTAGTTTTCTAACTCAGGTGAATACAAATACACCATTATTTATAAAATTATTCTTTCGACCCAAAATTTTTAGGCCTCCGTATTTTATATTCATGAAAATAAATTTGATAACAAGACAAAAACTAATGAAATCCCATTACAAGAATGCAACCTTCATATATCATCTGGAATTAATCTCTCAACAATGTAACAACACGTTTGAAATTTCTGACTTTTATATCGATAAGTATTTTTACGTCTTTTCTTTTTTAACCAAAGGAATTTCACATTTATTTAAGTGTTCACGAGCAGGCTGAATACTTTACCGGGTATCACATCTTCCTGAACAAAAAATCTACGCAACGATCTCTTAGAGTTGGGGACATCGGATATATTTGTGCTATGATCATTTGTTTCAGTCACACAAGCTTGGATGTAAGTCATTCATCAATAGATTTTACCCATATCCGATAGCAAGTTTCAAATTACGTATCCCCAATTTAAAGATAATAATACATGGAGATGCATATTCGCAACAGTATGTTCATTATCTAATAGTATTTATCTCGAAGATATGTTTTCAGATATTTTTCACTAAAGAATTACTCATACATTACGTCGATGGTTATGATATTGGCTGAGATTTACGATAACACTCGTCGGAATGGAAACGAATACCCAATTTATCGAATAAAATTTAGTGGGTGGCGATACAAATTTGAACCTATGTTAGTAATGAATGAAAAAAATTACAGCGTTTTCTATGACCCACATTGGAAGGTATGTGAATAATAATACGAGAATATAACAATAAGATTTTCATTTATTGATGTTGGTACGAACGAAAATGAAACAATCTCGGTTAATATTGAAAATTACCGAGTAAAATACCAGAAATCTACAGATAATATCGAATTGATTGGCTTTTCTTATACACCCTTCAACATTTACAGTAATGAAAATAGTAAACCACTTTAATAACAGAATCGATAATCAAAACTACGCATGCTCTACCACTATTAGTTTTTGAGAAAACGGTGCATCCTGTATTGCATGATCATCGGGTAAAGTCGTACTTTGACATTAGCCTGGATATTTGATCACATATTATTACGAAAATTTTGCGTTGGAAAACACTACACTATTGTTAAAAAATGATGCAGATAGAAAATTTATATCGTACTACAGACAGACTCTCTATGATGATGAGGATTAACTTTGATGATTCAGTAGATATGAATGTGATTTATGCAATAATCAATATCATTTTAACACGGTTTATTCTGATAATATCACATCGAGGAACTACTTCTCGATTTGCCCCCCCCCCCTTATTCTATTTCAGATAATTTATACTTACAAGAATTTTTAGGTATGAATACAATTAATGAGGGGAGATATGAGGTGTAACACCATCAAAAATATGCAGCTCACATTAGTTTATTTTAAGAAATACCCTCAAGTGTACATATAATTTCCCTCTCTATAACCTGAAGTAAAATGTATATTTGATGAAAAAGTACTCTAGCATTAGTTTCACTAATTTTTTAAGGTTATTAATATCAATTGTACAAGAATATATGACTTTCTGGATTTGTGTAAATAATCTTTGATTTCCACACTTGTAAAATATGCCAAATAAATGTTATTGTAGGAGTTCCCAATCTGAAATTAAGTATCTCACAATAAAAACGATATTAAGAGTTCATATTTTAACTGTTTACAGCTTATGGATTGAAAAGAAGGGTATTGGTATATATGCCAAAAATTAATATGTGATTCGCGATACTAGTTATTGAAGAGAAGGCCTCTAAAACTAGGATACATTTTTTTAATAGGATATTCTCAAAAGATCATACAAATTAAGTGTACAAAATTAAAGGAATAAAATTTCAATCCTATTTGATTTTCCATTTCTGATCATAATAAATATCATATTTTTAATGATTTATCTATAAAATTGATCTGCTAAGATAGTCTTTTTATTCATTTTCATCTAAAGTATGCGTATTCATACTTATAACCATGATGTCATTGTCAATTTATTTTTCAAAAAATACAATATAAATTGGAAAAAATGAATTAATTAAGGTTTTTATTCTTGAATTTCATAATATTATTGATAATTATTTCTGTATTTTAATAAATTTTGAATATGTGAATGGCAGACAGATTATGTTACTTCATGTTACGCCTTTCTATTATCTGAGTAAATATATTTAATATTGTCAAAGATTGTCCTCAAAATAATTTCGGATTCAGAATATATATTTAGTCATGGATGAGTAATAGAAGTGAGCTAGAATGTAATGGTTAAATTTTATCGAACCAGCCTCATACGAAACCTCAACTGATTTAGATGGATAGTTTTACAAGATGTAGCTATTAACTACAAATTATACACCAACACTTATATAAGTAAACTTTGAGGCTTTGTATTCATAAATTATAGATAAAAAATGATGACTTGAATGAAAACTTTACATTGAAAAATTTGATGATATTTAGCTGTTAAAATTGAGGATTTTCATCAGCAGACCATATTCTTCCTTTAAATTCATTATGGCAGATTTAAAACTATAATTGGCATATTTTTTGCTAGTTAAAGATTAAAAGTTTACAAGTATACATGGCTTAGCAATCAAATAATACAACAAGTTGCAGAGAATACATTATTCACGTTTTTGAATACAAATTGTATGATAATATTATTAATTTATGGTTAAATTAACAAGATTTTCCTTAATGACGATTGAATCTTTATATTTTTGATTACATTTTATTTAATGATAACTTAATTTTTTTTAATGTGATCAATATGATTGATTTAATATGGGATGTAGAAGAGCCTTTCCTTGTTTTCATTATAAAAAAATTACCTGGTATTTCTAATTATTGAAGAGTGTCAATTAAAACTCTAACACATAGCAATTTGATATTTTTTTGCAAAGATCTTTACATTCTATACTTCAAAATTTTTGTATTTTTGTTAATCAGGCATACACTCACTTTTAATCAATACATGGATTGAATTCATAATAGCCACAAATGCGTAAATTGTTACCATACATGTGCAGGATTACATGTAATCGGAAATTCGAGCGTAAAAATATCAATTATTAATTTTATTTTAAATTTAGGAATTTGTATATTGTGGTTAATTTTGATTAACAAATGTGTATAATTTCTTAGCCACTGATTGTGTTCATAATTAAATTTAGAGCATATTTTTTTAAGGATTAATATAGAATTTGAGGTTTCCTCAATTTTTCGTATTTCATGATATTTAACAGCCAAACATTTAAACAATTTATAAATATGGTCCAATTACGTTGAATATTTTATACATTTCTATGTTACTATAATAGACGATAATTATTGATGTGGTTCGCAGAAAAGCATATTTTTTGCATGATCTGATATTTCACAATTGAATAAATGGAATAAGGTATTTCTATGATGTTTTATTATGTTAATATTGAAGTATCGTATACCAGTGTCTCATTTTCAGAAATGGGTAAACGATTGTATAAAAAAATAGGAAAAATAAATGTGTTTAACAAAAAATGGCGGTTCAATGCAGTTCAAACAATGTTTCTTTTAAATAACATATAAATTTAGATTTCAGAAGCTTTGTGCAAGTAATAAACCTTTCATAGCGCTCTTGACAATTAATATGTAAGGTTTTATGCACGTTGAGTTGTAAATGAACTATGAATTTTAATAATTGACTACCATCCCATCCATATACACTGAATCTTCGATTCTACGCCAACAAACATCAATAGTCATCGACAAATTATGTTCTCTTGGTTGAATCAAGGTGATGATTATTATTTATATTTTTGACATTGTAAGATCTGTCTTAATATTTTTCAGAATTGGATGGATTGACAGAATCTGTTGACTGCAGTATTTCAAATGAATTTTATATTTAATTCTTCACATATACTTTATTTGATATAAAATTATCTTTATCTGTAGGAAATTCAATATATTTTTGAAATATTTTTACAGGAACATTGATTTAACATATATATCGTTGTATATATATACTCCGACACGAATTTATGCGAAGCTGTTTGCTGGATTTTATGAATGATACTCCACTTATTTTTAAATGCTATAGCTATTGTTTTCTTTTAAATATAATCGTTTATTTGCGCATCAACTTAGAAATTTAAGCGAAAATTGTCGAAATCGTAAAAAAATATGTTTGGGCTGAAAAATAGAAAGTGCCAAAATAAGTCGTTTTTCTACTAATACTTTTGTTCCTCATTGATAAATATGTTCGTCTATAGTTGGATGCAATTATTATAGCTCATATCAAAAAATATTATTCTTTGTTGTCCGATGTAACTGATCACATAGGCACCTTTATATTATCTGAAATACAAAAATGTAATTGAACTATTCACATTTTTCATTCTCTTAATGCCATATGGAACAGTTATTGTCTGGTTAATTAAATGAAAACTTTGAACGTAATAGAAGTAATGATGCTACTGCATGAGGTATGCTTTTTTCTTGAATTTAAAGTTTAAACTCGCAGAGATGTGTTTCAAACAGATCTTTATTGATATGTAGATGCCAAAAAGCTCACCAATCAGAGAAAATTTCGATGATTTCTTCTAATTTTTTTTCAATTTATTACGTTCTGAGCCTTTGATGCCTTTTATAAAAATGACAAACTAATTATAACACTACTTCAAAAACTCTTCAAAGTATCAATATATAAATCACCTAGAAATAAACTTATTATATTTGATTGTCTCGATTCGCAAATATGATTTTTTAGAGAGCTCTCATCAAAAGCCGCATTTCTGGCTGTATATAGATAAACATGAATCTTGTTTTCCAGCAAAAATTATGTATATTATTTATATATAATTTTAATGGAACATAGATCTCGTTTTTGATTCATTTTAAAATAATAATGATAATATATAAATCAATATGACACCAAAGAACAAGCGTATTACAAGGAAAAGTTTAATAATACTATAAGTGACGAGTTTTAACAATAAATTTAATAATATTTAAGACAGGCATTCAATGGCAACGGATTTCTCATATCGTGTGTACAATTTTCATTGTATTTAATAATTTTGATAAAAAGATATGAAAAAGGCTCAAAGCAGTCCGAAATTGAGTGTCATCTGAAAACGAGAGTGATCTGTATTTTTTATCATTAATGAGAATGGACTTTTATTCTCCATTTCATAGGTTTTTTGAATCAATTCATATGTATACTATGATTAACTTGACAATTCGAATGATTCACTCAAATGATATAAATTCACAGATGTATTAATACAATATATATTGTTGGATCAGATGATACGCGATAAATGTTCTTGTTAAGTAACGGGCCAGATGATTTGAATGTCTGACTAATCTAGATTTCCTTACTGTTAGCATATTCATTATTGGTGAATTGTAATTCTTACACATTATCTAAAAATAAATTATAATTTTAAATAATATTCCTCAAATACTATGACGTCATAAGTGAGTTTGATTTGTTTTTGTTAACAAATATCAGAAAATTTGATTATTATATCATGCTACAGACTAAAAAAGCTAATCTATTTAAGGCAAATATCATAAATATATAACTTTATTAAGTAAGCACCTATTATAAAATACTCTCTCATATTTCAAACAGTTATTTTTTCAGCGATTCATTCAAAACTCCTACGATTCCACAAATATTTTTAAGCAGAAGAGTCATGTCGGATAAATCTGCAAGATTGATTATTATATTTGAATTCCGTTTCATCAGCAGTCGGATTTAAACATTTTTGCGAATAACTTGGTTCTTATTAATTTTGCAATAAATATTTAAGTATCATATCAAATAGAAAAAATATTATCATTGCTTTCATGAAGATTTGAACTATTTAACAATGTTCGGGCATTTAACTTTCTTTTTGCCCCTTCATATGGATTTGTAATTTGTATTGGTACGCCAATATTCAATATAAACTTAGTAGCAATTATTAAATCTTAAAAATTAAATCAACTTTTTAATCGAATTAAAATTAGTAGGAATCGAAAGATTGAACCCTGACATATCAAATATACATAATTTCGAAAGGTTAGAACAATCAGCGTCTTTAAACTAATATTATACCGATAATAAAGGAGGTTTATTGAATGCGATCCATTTCTTATCTTAAAATTCAACATGAAACCATATATCTGTGTGGGTTCTTAAATCAAATGCATGATAATTGTGACCCGCTATCTCATAGGCAGGAAACGAAAACAGAACAGCATAATATCCATATTTAATACTATATGGAATAATTTTAAACTAATGAATACATGTAGAGTTAATGTGAATGCTGATCATACAGTACTAGATTCACAAATTTAAAAAAATATGCTGAATTACATGACTTCGTTATTCGCGTTCTTTTCAATGAAGGACTTAAAAAATCAAAAAAATCATTGAATATCGATGGATCCAAACATATTTTGGGTTCTTGGATATTTGACAATATGGATCTATGTGATTCAGGAGACGCTGAATTATATATCAGAAAAATACTACAGTTCTGATTTTATGCATCGATTTTTTTTAATTACTCAAATATTTACAGCTGAAATCAGCCAATTTTAATATTTCAAAAATATTTTTCATCTTATAAACATTTTTCATGGCAAAAATTATTATCTTTAAATAATTGGATTAGATTGTAACATGAAATTTGACCGCCTTTCTTGTATTTTTAGTCAAGTTTGTTGTTGTACCTTGAAGATATAAACTCACAAGGCTTATTTATGTCATAACCCATTACATTTTTTTTATTTTCGAAAAGCTCTTACTTCTTCCATAAAATTGTTGTGTTTTTGTTCTAACACATAAAAAAAACCAACAATTTATCGATCTGACGGTACGGACAAAATATTTTTAACCGATCACTTCTCGAATTGATATAAATATCATTAATCATATCGACGCATATTTGAAATGATTAAAAATTGTTCAAGATGGTTGGTAAATAATTTATTCTTTTATCAACTTCTTCCTTTAGCACTAATTAATAATGATTGTTTTGGATTATTTTAATACGGTAAATAAATCCAAATTAAGGATAAATTAGTGGTTGGAATATAATAGTATAGATAATATACGTTTATATTTGGTTAAATTGAACATGAATTTTATATAACTTAGATCACCACATCAAAAGTTAAAATTGGCTTCAATCAATATTATCTAAGACACTTATAGTAATATATATTATAAGATATACGAATACAATAAATTCGTTCACATTCATTCGTAAAATCTCTCGTAGTTTCGGGTGTCAATTTTAAATGTAGTTCGTCTTTGTTGATTTAGTATTATGTATGAATATTTGATCAATTCAAAGTGATGGAATCATGCCAAATATGATTTAGCTTCTATTACATCCCAGAAATTTTAATAACTTGATCAAGAGAATACGTTTTGATAAACATGATCCATAAATCAATATATGAATTTATTTGATGTAAAAATATCATCGATTCAGACACCCCAAAGACCAAATCTGACAAGGTGTGATCTAGTTAACACCATAGCTTGTGAATCTGATATTCTGATTCTTATTATAAAATTTAAAAAAAATTAGATTTTTTAAGTTTAAAGTTGATCAACAGCAATCATTTGGGACGCAAATAGTATTTTGGTCCTATTTTTATTTTAGACCGTTGAAAAAATAAATATCAATAAATGAAAAACAACAAATTTAAGTGATTTCTACATATAAACGAAAATTATCAATGCATAATATTTGGTAGAATAACAAAAATTTTTATGGCATTTGGGTTATAATGTGAAATCTTGCCATACCCCGTTATTTGTCGGCCATATATGAATGAAATCTTCATATAGATTATCGTTGGGATATGCATAACTAAATTATGTGACCAAAATGCGATAACTCTCATATTTACAAACTACGATGAGTTTGGTATTTTTACATCGATTATATCAAAAAAAACTGATCAAGAAATTTTAGATTACTCGATAGGTAGTTTACACAAATAAATTTGATCAACCAATTTTGAACGGAGATAATGCGCGTGCGTTTTTATGTGAGTATTTACTACTCAACTTATTTTTAATGCTGTATATTCTGAAATATATATATAAATACATATGTGCCATGCACAGATATTATCAAGATTCACCTGGTTAAATCGACGAAAACTCTCGATTAGATATCGTTTGTGATTTGTAGACTGAATACTATTATTTTTTTTGTAGTCTAAATTCTATCTAAATAGTGTTATTGGTCTTGATGAAAACCACACCCTTTAAATGTTTTTCTAGTGCTTGTGCCTAGTTGATGCTTTACAAAATTCGTTATAGCTTCCCATTATTGCAGAAATTTTATATTGATGTGAAAAATATTTAAAAAAGTATTACCGGTTTTCGATCCAAATTAGCGTTGGTCGAGTCAATATTGGCATTTGACGAGTGCCATTTAGTGTTTGTCGAACAAAATTCGTTGCGGCTGTTTTATAAGCCGTGGTATCTAGTTTAATTGGGTTTTTTAGTCTATTTTGGTTTTTGACCTGTTAAATTGTGATTTCGTCGCCCAAATTCGAATGGAAACTTTTCAAAAAAAAAAACAGCTGCACCAAATTGGCATGAACAAACGCTGATTACGAAAGAAAATTCGATATATTCGGAGCCAAAATCATACGAATAAATACTCGTATTTTACCATTAAAGTATACCTGAAGTAGCGATCACAAAATTTATAACTGCTATTTAAACTTCAAATCATCAAATCTTTAACTATGTTAAATGCCACGAATACTTCATATTTTCCATTTTAGTTAACTTTAGTACTTGATCAAAATATTGAGATATAAAATTATATTATTCATGCAATTTTCAACAAATATTAATAATTATATCTTCTTTCGATTTTGATAAATTGTATTTGATCAAATTGATTATGAGATTTGTCCTGGTGTGGTGGAACAATGATCAAATGTCGGATTTTTCATCCATTAATTTTTAATTTGAGATTTCAATAAAATGAGAATTGAACAAATGATGAGAAATTGATCATATTAAGTAAAAAATAAATGAAAAATATCAATATTTGACTTATCATAAAAATGTTAAATTGGGTAGTATAAATCGTTAAATTCAATTAATATATTAGTTGTTGATCTTTTCTCATTAGATAAAAGTTTTGCAATGAACATTAGACATATGTCGAAACCTGCAGGTCGTTGTGGACACGCTATGACTTATGTGGATAGATTTCTCATTATACATGGAGGATACGATTATTATTCCGATATCATATACAAAGAACTGGGGATTAACAACACAATAACTAATACTTGGAAACTCTACTAACCAGTATTTGAAACAGGGATAAGATGGATATCCTCCGCAGTTTGTGCCCATGGAAATTCGGTCTATATATTTGGGGGAAGAAACTCGCTTTTATTAAATGAAGAAACGAATTCACTACATTTATTCGACATCAGAAACGGCACATGGCAAACGTTATCTGCTCATACAAATCAGTATCATCAACATGCACCCCTTCCAATGTTTGACAGTTGTATTTATTATCACAACGAATCACTGTATATACTAGGAGGTCGTACGGATTATGCACACTTTAATACATTGTACAAGTTCAATTTAAAGACGTCAATGTGGACATTGGTGCTTCAAAATGAGCCCAAACTATGCACAATGGAAAGAATATATGCAACTATATTCAAAAACAAGTAAAGGTCATAAAATTAGAGATTGTATTGTTTTGGAGAACGTTTAGAAATCCAAGCTTACAAATATAAGGTGGTCAATATTTTCGATTTTTCTAAAAATGCGTGGAATACGAGACTAACTCGCTCTAAAGATAAAGAGTTTCCAATACATCGAAATGGTCAAGCATTCGTATTTTCGAGCAAATTTGGCTATCTCAGCGGTGGAGAGAGGCCGTTTGGGTCATACCGATGTATCTGGAAAATTGATCTCGAATCTATGGAATGGTTTAAACTTGATTACGTAAGCGCATGTTATATCTAGTCTCTGAGTAGAGGACTCTTTTTCCATAACATGACTGTTATTGATGATTCTATTTTATACGTTTTTGGTGGTGGTGATGACAATCGGCTTTGCTCCGATAAGTTAGAAAGATTCATCGTTCAGCCACCACCGCTCTATCGAATATGTCTCGAAACTATCGGAAGATCACCTAATGTGAAAACCATCGCAGAATCCCTTCCAGCCTCAATAGCTAATGAACTTAATTTAAATACAACTGATTAATATTTTGATTCTTATGACTCATTTTTAACAACATATTTCGAGAAGAAATTACCACAATCACCACCTATTCTGTCCTCCTCAGCCCAGAATTCTATCCTTTTTTTCTAATATATGAAATACAAATCAGGTTTGACTATTTTAGATTCTGCGTACAATCATATATAGAAATATTTTTAAACAATCTTTTGAATTTATATTGTTTTTGCAAAGAATTCTTTCTTGAATTAGTAAAAAATGTAACGAAAGTATTCTTATCCTATCATAAATAAATGGCATTTTTAAGATGACATAATTCCTACGCAGGTCTCAATAGTTAATTTTCAATGAGTTAACCCAATGTTTTCTCGCTCGTAGACCATATTGATATATTTCAAAAAGTGCATGGATAGTTTCATATTCCATTTTTCGTCGACAAGATATGCAAACAATTTTCATTCTTGACAATAAATTATACTCCTCAAGATTCTTATAAATTTCACAATTACATGGTCTCCTAAAAATATGTAGGATTTATTGATCAATATGTTAACTTTATGCCCATAAATAGTCAATTTGTGTTTAAATATCGATTTTATTTCTGATGCACCCACAACTTTTACCCTCATTATATTCCGTGGCGTCATGGACCTGAGTAAGAATGGTAGTATGCTTACAATATTTATTTTATGATATATTGGTCATATTTTCATGATATTCAAGATTATCCACGAACTCATTAACCGTGAAGAGATTTTCAAGTCCTTCATTTAAAGTCACTTCAAATATTTAAAAAAATTATTCACATTTCAAACCCCAAAAATAATTTATAAAATTAATAAGAATAACAATTTATAGAATCCGTTTTAATTTTCAGAAATTATGTGAATTTTAAAAACTGAAACAAATGAACATAAAAAAATAATAGTAAATGTTTATCAACATCATTGGTCTAATAGTCGTATGTTTTCGATCTTTATTTTGAATTGTAAAAATAGATTAAACTCGTCAAAGTTTGTTTATGTTGAGCGATTGAGTCCTTTGAAAAAAAGAAACGATTTGAAAATCTGAAAATCATCATATACTTTTTCTAATTTGAATATATCTTCTGAAGTAATTTTATCGCCAGAATAATTTATTGAATCAAATTCTTGAGTAGGATAGTCCAACATTTTGTTATTTATCTATCACATAGCATAAATTGTGAAAATGAAAAGCTGTATACTTGTATCAGTGTTTCAGATGATAATACTGGATTTCGATTCAAATTAGCGTTTATCCAGTCCAATTTCGTTCCGCTGTTTTTTTGATAAGCGATTTAAGGTTTGATTGAGTTTGGGTTTTAGTCTAAAAAAGGTTTCTGCCAAGTTAAATTTGGATTTTCGTCATCCAAATTTGACCAAAAACCGCCGCAAAAAAACAGTTGCGCCTTTTTGGATAAGACAAACGCTGATTTGAACCGAAACCCAATATCACAAACGAATTTCATCTTTTGTGATGAAATTGTGTCAAAATGTCATGATCTGCAATTCATTATTCGAATCCATACCTAGCAACAAAAGGGAGTCATTGACCAATTATCTTATGTTTTATTTAAATTCTGCTGTCGTATATTTGCAACTATTTCTAAATATATCGTGCATTTTTCAAAAGGTTTGAGAACGTCGTTTTTTGAAATTTCGTTACATGACCATCATGAGAATATTTTTGGATCACTTATACTGTATTGATAGGATATGGATTCATCATTTATAATTGCTCACAAATTATTTATCAAATAAAAACTCTAAAAATGGTAATAAGTACCTCGAAAAATTAGGTTTTATTCACTTATCATATTTGTGTAATTGTGGTTTAGTTTGTTTGAAATGACATTTAAATAAAATTTTTAAGATAATTTTCTGTGCATTTACACCTTTCATAAGTCAAATTTCGATCTAGGGCAAAGGTCGAAAATTTTCTATAAATTTGTAGTATTTTTTAAAGCTGTCTACAAATGAAAATCTTTTATTGAAATAAGTAAATAAAAATAGGTATTCTTCTGATGCTTTCTGATAATTATCTCGAATAATGGATAATTTAACTTTCCACAAATAAGAGATTTTCGAAATATCATTACAACCCTCTGTTATTCTCCTGTATTTTTGCGACCATCCAGTCTATTTCTCAACCTAATTAACAAAAATCAAAATAGAAGTTCGTTATAAAGAGAGGAATTCAAGTAATTCCCAAGAACATTTCCAATCAAATTGAACGGAATCAGTTTTAATTAATTCATATGATAGAATCACCTTTTACTGAAAATCGAATCATATCTACAAGAATGGATCCTGATCGTAAATATTAAAACTTTCGTATTTAGTATATATTTTATCGTTTTTACAACCCGTTACAAAAAAGTTACAATTGCCATTTAATTTTGGTCTGTTTAAATATTGGAAAATTGGATGCATAATTATTAAAATCCGCTGGTCATCCCTGTATGTTTTGTTCTTATGAATAGATCTTTGGCGTACATATTTGTATTTTGCCAATAAAGCGATAAATGGAATATTGGTTTAATTTTATCATTGTGCTTCAGGTTTACATGAGACTAATTTCATCACAACATATACGGCAAGGTTTAGGTGTCGAGCTATGAAGCTATAACTTATGAAAAACCGCCAGGCTCTAATTTATTATTTTAGTTTTTTCTTAACTTTTATTCTAAAAAATATCAAAGAGTCGACATCGATTTCATATTTATTTTCGATCTATGATAAAATAATCAGATTTTACATGATATTTCTTATTTTTTTTAAAACTATTACTTCCTGGATTGAATTCAATGGAATGTCTCTGAGAATCTCTGACTGGAAAATATCGGAAAAATTGTTTTTTCTAAATTCAATAGATTTAGTCATTTATTTATGGTTACATAGTGAAGAATACTTCAAAAGAAATCCATTAAACATTTATAGGTACTTTCGTGTTGATTTTGTGATTTACAACCCATCCTTTAAATCTGAAGTTATAAAAAACATTAGAGGTTTTCAGCAGTTAATATACCTAGATTCCATTAATGATTTTCACGGATCCCTGAATATCTTCGTTGACCGAGTTAAAAAAATCTCTTATATTCATCATCCAATTATCTTCAATTAATATGATTAACACACAGAATCTAAGATATAACTATTTCTTTTTTATCGAATGGATTTCCCAATAAATTCGGATATCTGAATTTGAATTTCCACATCCCCTACAATCAGATGACATCATCAAAAAAAAGTATCACTGATTTTGATGGTGATAATTTATATCAAAACTAAGTGCTGTTTCGTTTTAATATACAATAAAAGGAAAAAACAATTTCAACACAATATTACCTAATGGATCAATAAACAGTTAAAAATGCGATAAAAAAAAATGAAAATCAGAAATATTTTCTAGCGTATAATATTCTATTTCATCAAAAAAAGTATTTGTAACACTTTTGAAGCTTGGCTTTTTTTTCGGGGATACGTAATATGCATTCAAATATCTAGCATTTCACTGACGTTATGACAATGGTAGGCTTTTGTGCAGGAGTCGTAATTAATCACATTAGACTGTGTTTACGTCTCAACTTTTTAATAAAGAATCTGGAACGGATTGGGGATTAGAGAATATGGTGCCTATATACTAATTGGTGAACCCTTGATTCTATATGTTTATATAAAAATTAGAACTGTGTCCAAACACATTTATTTATAGCAAAACGATTTTACTGGATTTTTTTTTAAATTTCAAGTATTGAGTGCTAACTATATGAAATCGAAGCATCTAATTCTTGGGTATGCCAATGTGTTAACTATTTTCATTAAAATGGATGTTTTCAAGAAGTTCTGTCATTTTGTACTATAACTCAAAGGAATTCATTAATAATATTCGATTCTGTCATTCAAGATATGTCAATATAGTAATGAAATTAAGGGTTCAGTGATTAATTTTTCGAAACTAAATTCACCCTTTGCTGATTTCAATCAGCGGCTTTTTCAGTAAAGGATGACAATTACACCGATGAATATGTCCTTTAAACTTCATAAATTTTGGTAATTAAATATTGTATAACTGTTAATCAACAGTCACAAAAAAGGTGACTTGAATGATCAGCAAATAACCATCTTTGCTTCCACAATAATTCAATAAAAAGATTTTTGTTATATTTAAATAAATCTTTGAACACAAATCCATCTTTTTTGACTTCTTTTAATCTCATAAAACATCTCTGCGTTTTGATTTAATTCTCATGAACAAGTGATGTAAAGTTTTATGTACTGTCTCTATTGGTAATTTCCGTTTTGAAATAGGGACTTTTCGGATTTTGACATGGGCAAAATATAAGATAATTTTTTTCAAAGATTTATAGTTTCACTTTATATCGTTAATATTTAAATTTAACGATTTAAACAACCCGAATACAATATTAGCATGTAAAAATATTAGTAATAATAGAGACAACATTCAAGACTCTATTACCCAATTTTGAATCGAAAATAAATCACAAACATGGTATATATTGCGCATATAAATATTCAAATTTATTTGAAAGATATTTGGCCATACAATGATATTTTTACTAAATCTAATTCCGTGGAACTAGTATCGACATTATACAACTAAATGAAGTTAAAACATACACCATGTATCAAAAAGAGCTTCCTTAATATCCTTACGGAAGTTTGATTACATTTCATGGTCATATAAACATGTTAATGTAGTTCATTTTGTCTTCAAAAGACGATAATCATATTGCGCAACATGATCAATATGTGAACATTTATATTATTGAATAAAACTAAATTTTAATATAAATTACACATATTTTTTTGATTTATTTAGAAGGAGATATAATACATAATTCTAACATTGTTTTCCTATCAGGCATTGTCATTAAATTCCTACTTTTTTAATCATTGTTTGTTTGATAACAATTCCAATTCTCAGGGAGAGTTCGCAAAGTAGTCACATTATCCCCCATTTCATTCCAGGTATTAAATCCTTGTATAGACTACTTCTAATGCACCATACACAATAATAATTTAGCTCTGTTTGCAATATCTAAAGGAAGATACTTATAAGGCGTGATCGCTTACCCTTTAATGACGTCATATTGTGTTGCGTTATATTTAGTAGGAATCCATCAATCAAATTTTGGCTGATTTTTGATATTTTACACAACCAATACACCAAAGAGCCAGGGTGTAAGCCAATTTATATTTTTTTAAGTCAAAACGACGCCTATATGCGTATTTACGACTGAATGATATTAAATGTCGAAGTTTTTAAATGTATATTTTTTAACTGATAAACTGTGGCCTCTATATTTTAGTTACTATAACTTTATTAATTAAAGTTTTCAACGAATATACAGATATGCGCTTAGAGAACTATGAAAGCTCAATCAAGAATTATTTCTTTCATTTCAATGAATAAAATATTGAGTATTTAAAAAGAAGAAATTTGAAAAATAATCAAAAATTTTTCCATAAAAATTTCTAATCCAG
Organism: Thelohanellus kitauei; assembly: GCA_000827895.1. Classification (NCBI taxonomy): domain Eukaryota; kingdom Metazoa; phylum Cnidaria; class Myxozoa; order Bivalvulida; family Myxobolidae; genus Thelohanellus; species Thelohanellus kitauei. The sequence goes on along the minus strand of JWZT01001836.1, from coordinate 413,221 downwards.
TGGAAATAAAAAGATATGACTACAATATAAAATGTTAACTTTGATATGTAAGCCCAATCAATTATACAACTTGTCAAATGTAATTCAATGGGAAAACGTTCTACCAATTAAATTAGGTATGAAGAATCTAAGCATAATATTTGGGTGAAAACTGTTCGTAATTTATCAGAAATCAACTTCTAAAGAACATTTGACAATATTTTGCATCATTAAAAGATTGTAAAAATCCGATTATTTTCATCGATTGGTTGCTTGTCAGTATTTTTAGAAACATAATAAAACCTGTGTTTATTTTAATCAGGTGATCAATCAAATATTTACACTTGGCAAAAACAAATCTTTATCATAAAACTTCACCTCTATGAATATTCACTTTCGGGGAATAATATTAGTTATGAACATGAAAATATTTCACAAATGCTACTTTTACTCGCTGATTATGAACAACTTTAAAAGGTTAAAAAAATGGTAATTATCAAATACTGTTTTTTCTGGGTGGACCTTGACACTAATGAACAAGTATAAACATCATAAATATTCATATTCCCCAATTCAAGTATTTCAAGACGGTTCATTTTTAAAAAGTATATGTGACTATAAATATTTAAGAACTCTATAAATATCTACACAATTTGTATTAAAATTTACGTCTGACGAAATGCGGAATTTCTCAATTTTGTGTATGTCATGACTAACGATATCTAGTCATTCGTCTCAAGGCATCTGGAATCTCTCAAATTAAAATTTGAATAAAAAAAAATTTATAAAGATATATTCTAAATGCTTCTCCATGGAAATCCAATTAATGCGAATCTTGTGGGTTTTCACATCCCACTTTAAAATTTTCAGGAGATATTTAGAGGAATCCGTTTGGATTGATTGAAGGATATATCGAGATTTTTAGTTACTCTTATTATATTCTACGGTGCTTAAAACATTTTTAAACAGCCTTCTATCTTAATTTCCAATGATTGTGAAATCAGATGATTACAATAACAGATGTTTATTTACAGAGATTTTTTGTTGGCTTCTCCTAAGTAGCTTGAACCATTAAATCACAATTGATTTCATGTATTAGAATTCTGATGATTCATTTAATTTAAACATGGTCCCATTTCATCCGTATCGCTTTTTTTGGCATATTTTAGCTAGGGTTCTTTTTTTTTAATTCAGAAATAATGTTCGACTTTTGTGTAACTTACACATTAATTTTATGACATAAAACATCATTCTTTACTTCATATTAAGGTTTTGCTGTATCTCTTGGTTTAGTATATTCTGTTTATTTTTAATGGTTAAAAGTTGGAGAAAGATATGATATTATGAGACTAAAGTCAAGACGTCATCTGGGGGTGACAGGCGAAAAATAGAACGTATGTTTGCCTTCAGAGGATCATTCTGATGTCAAATCGTGCATTAAGACTATAAGTAAATGATTTTGATAACAAATTTAAGTTATACAATAAACCAAGTTTAATTTTCTCATTATTAATTTTTCAGCCTGTAAGGATATATGGTATACCGTTGGTGATATAACGAGGCTGAGTGATCCAATTGGGTGACCACTGGCTGAGTGATCGTCAGTCTTTGGTTCGACTCTTGCTAGACTCATCTTTTGCTTAACACATCAAATAACAATTTTCATTTAATTTTTACCAAAATTACGATTTGGTACTATTTTGTAATGTTCGTTTTTATTTAAAGAGACATGCGCAGATTTAACGATAAAATTCAAAACAAATATTATATTACCTTATCATTAAAGAAAATCAAGAAATTGTAGAGTATCTTTGATAGCAGCTATTATGAATCTTCACATAATATGTGACTGTGTTTAAAGTCCGTAAAAGATGATATATATATATAATCAATCGATTCTATATAAAAAAAAAGATCCCAAAAATATAATAGAGTTCTCAGAAATACATCAGAACTGATAAATGTATATCAGATAAAGGACCGATGAAGAATTAGATCCAACATTCTTTGAAAGATTAGAGAGCAGAATCTGGCAATAGGTCTGATACCGACAAATGTAAAATAACTCTTACACTGTCTTAAAAATCAAAAAAAATTAACATAAAAATGATGCACAAATACATAATTTGTCAATATCTACTGTGGTTTCTTGATATGGAATTAAAGATTCAGTGCCGATTGATGAAATTTTAGACTGATAAAATATTAATAGACAATTTACCACTCAAAGTACATAAAATCGAACATATTCATTTTGGAGAGCAATATATGAAATGTTTATTACACTGCAATATTAATGGTTTTTACTGTATACACAACCATTTTTTATTATCTCTGTTTTCCTACGTCTTTTAAAAAATTTTACCCCCAATTGATGAAAATTAGACATGATTTACTGTATAAAAGCATACGATATCTCTCAATCGGGATATTAATACGTTTTTGTCGGGTAATTAGGCTATGCACTGAGCCAGAATTTTATGTATTGATAAAAATCAATGAAAGACTGAATCATTACATCATGTCAGCGGTTCTCAACCTTTATTGGGCCACGACCCCGATTCAAAAATTTTTTAATGACGTCATAATTAACTGTAGGTTTTTAAATTTAAAAATCGTAATCATAGTATATATTAATGTTACACACGATAAAATTTTAGATTTGAGAAACCGAATATAACATCATTTTATGTTAAATATCGAAACAATATGAAATTATTTTAGTTCAAAATATATTTCTGCATATAATTTAAAAATAAAGTTTAATATTTATCAATTGAATTAATACATTTTTAAAGTAGCCTAATCACAATATTAATGTTGTATTTTTATGCGCAATTTTAAATCCCTACCGGAGCATGAACAATAATGTAAACTACATCAATAAAATATTGTTTTTACAATATATTCTACAAAGTCAACATAACTGACAAGATTGATCTTGTTTTTGTTTCACAAGATATTGAATTCCTGGGATTGGTTGTGTAATATCACAACGAACGTCATCTTCTGCGTTATGTTTAATACTATATTTATACTTGATAGACAAAAGGCCTGACAACCCCGTTTCGCAAAGATATGTGGGTGGAAAGGGTAAAAGAAGCCTTAAAAACGGTTCAGATATAACTAAATAAGACTTCAAACTATTTATCCAGAATTTGGACATTGAAATTAAGGAGAAATCGGTTTTGGTATCATCTCTACTAATGAGTTCAATAAACTCTTACTGTGATATCTCAGAAACATCTTCAACTATCACAGTTAATTGACATCATGCAAGAGCAAAAGGAGTATCAGTTAGATTTTTAATAAATAAAAATATTTCGTTTGCAAGAAAGGGAAAATGTTCTTCAACAATAATTATCTTTATATTTATTTTATCAGTTCAACTTCATTCTTTGCCTTAAACACAGAAAGGGTTGTATAGATTTTGGTTTTATTTTAGTGAAAATCTTTTGCCAAATCTGAAGTTTTATTTTGAATAATTTAATCTTATCTAATATGTCAAGAAATGTTGCATTTGGTCCTTGTAGTAATAAATGTAAGTCATATAATATGGAAATATAACAACCCAAGCTATTTTCTGTACATCACATATTTCATTATGACGTGATCTTAACTGTCATTTTCTTTCTGAATCAAAAATAGTCTTAGTTCTAACGAAGATCAGAAACGCGTTATATAACTTTTCCTCTTGATAACAGTATCAATTATGTATGATAAAAGTGAACATTAGTAGATGCATTGTACTCGTTGCAATTTTTTTAAAGACTCGATAGTTCCAACGATTTGATTTTATGGAATTACTCACATTTATCAGTACGTTGGTAATTGACGTGGCCATGTTTTCATTGATAATATTTGTTTAGTAATCATACAGTGAGATCCAATGGTTTTCGAGGATTCATTTTACCAAAATTTGAAATTCAGGTTGACATCCTAGCTTACTTGCATCAATATCTCTGCTTACAACACGATTATCTTCTGATAAAATTTTATGGATTTCTAGAAATGAAGAAATATTTCATATATATATATATATCACATGACGTGGTAATCATATCAAGAAGTTTACAGAGAAGAAACAAGTCTTATAAACCCTATCATGTATATACCTCGCATACACCAATTATTGTGAGCCATTTTCAACGTCTGAGGATTCATCGAGCTGAATGCTCAATATTGGAAGTGTTGAGAATTTCATTTCCTGAATCATTTGATCGAGAATATCTGCAGATATGTCAGCTATTCACCTGTGTATTGTGTCGAAGGATATGTACTTGCAATTTAATTTATTTACACATTCCTCTCCAATCCTGACTCGGACAATATTTTTGGCTCTTAGAAATAGTAACCCATCAGCTTTTGGGTTAGGTTTCATAGCTTTGGCGATTCTAATCGATACTAAATATGATGGAACAACTGCAGCTATGTTTGGATTATTTCAACTTCCCCAAACGTCAAGCTCGATTTTCCACATACCATTAGTTTTCTATCTAAAATAACTTGTGTCCTTGCTCAAAAAGTTCAGATGCATGTCCAAACGGCGCTGATGTTTGCTCGGCTCCATAGATTGATCTGATAGAACATTTCCACAAACATTGAATAAGGCGTTTTGG